>CAUYSK010015506.1:0-36669 GCA_963575035.1 Avahi laniger | reverse complement strand
TTTTCTTTTTTGGAATGTTTTTTATTGCTGTTTCAATTTCAGTCCTTGATATTGGTCTGTTGAGGAATTCTATTTCTTCCTGGTTGAGCCTAGGGAGGCTGTGTGTTTCTAAAAATTTGTCCATTTCCTCCACATTTTCCATTTTGTGTGCATAAAGGTTTTTGTAATATTCATAAATTATATCTTGAATCTCCACAGCATCAGTTGTAACTTCTCCTTTTTTGTCCCTGATGGAGCTTATTAGGGATTTTCCTTTTCTGCTTTTCGTTAGTTTAGCCAAAGGTGTGTCAATTTTGTTTATTTTTTCAAAGAACCAACTTTTTGTTTTATTAATCTTCCGTATAGTTTCCCTGTTGTCAATTTCATTTAGTTCTGATTTGATCTTATTAATTTCCCTTCTTCTGCTGGGTTAGGGGTTGGTCTGTTCTTCTTTTTCCAGTTCTTTGAGCCGATTCATTAGGTTGTCTATTTGTGATCTTTTTGACTTCTGGATATAGACATTTATGGAAATAAACTTTCCTCTCAGGACTGCTTTGGCTGTGTCCCATAGATTTTGATAACTTGTGTCACCTTTGTCATTTAGTTCAAAGAATCTTTTGATTTCCATCTTTACTTCCTTATTTATGAAGGAATCGTTCAGCATTTTCTTCATTTTTTAAGAGAAAAATCTTGAATGCTGTCCATACAATTTTCTGAGGGACAAAAAGGTATAGATTTACAACAACCAGAAATTTGTGAGCCTACCTGTTTTCACCCTTTCTAGTGTACTAGCTCCCCCTTTCTGTCTGTCTGCAGAACACCTGAGCTGAAATGTCCAGGGTACACTTGGAAATATGATCCAGATACCAGGGGAGGGGCCAGTTGATGATAATGATGTGGGAGGTGTCAGCTTTTAAAGGCTATTTATTAGCAAATAGTTATTAATCACTAAATTGATTAACTGATACAATCAATTAATTCTAAAGTTATTTACTGAGAGCTAACTATGTGCCAAGCACAAGTATAGGGGACTAGAAGATTAACAATCTTATAGTGGCTTGATTCTTTGTGAGTATGTATTTTGTGCTTGCCACCTACATAGACCACTACTTGTAATTTTGTTTGTAAAGTTAAAATATTTTGGAGTACAGTGAATATAAAGCAAGTCTTGCCAGGAGGGAGGCTTTCCTGATGGAAGAGTTTCTTTCTGAGCTCGAAGACAGTTCAAACTCTACAGTAGGCCACAGAATTCCTTTAAGGATTCTATGAGGATTTCCACATTTGCTTAAAATATGAAGACAGAGTTAAGTAAGAAAAACATAACCTATATACAAGATTGTGAGGCAATGTTTAAAGCTACTAAAGAACACTTTCAAGTCCAAGATTTCAAGTATCTTCAATGCAACTTAGGAGCATGTATTTATATGGAAGTGTTTGACATTCATTCAGACACAGAGGTAGGAAAAAGGGGACTTCCCCCTACAGTTTCTCATAATCAAGTTGGGAGAAGAAAAGACAGATAAACAGATGATAAGAAAACAATGTAATAAGGAACATCCAGAGGCTGGGAGTTCATGGAGAAATAAATTTACTACGTTAAGTGTACAATATTTATATCTATTCATTAAAGAAGTTTTCCCAAAGATCTTCACTGATGAATTTCTCATCCATCCCAGGGTATTGACAAGTACCCATAGCTCAAGTTCCTGTTATAAGGGTGAGAATCCAGTTTCTACTTCTAGACTGAACATCTCTTCCTGGATGTCTTACAGGTATGTCATAGTCTTGCTCTAGTCAGTTTACATATTTAAAAATAGAACATATGAATTTTATTTTCTCAAAAGGTTGAGTGATTTATCTCTCTATCAAATTCTGATTGAATTTCCTTCCTTAAAAAAATGGCTGCACTTCCACTTTCAAAGGTCATTTTGTACCTATATGGTGCTTAGATAATATAGAATAAAATGAAAAGAAATAATTTTCAGCTCACTTTATAATTGTCATATTTTCAAAATATGATAAAATATGAAACATTATTTGTACATAATATTTAGAATTTCAGAAAGGCTAGCACAAATTTCTGTGACTTTGGGTGCTCACTTTAAATATTCTAGAAAGATTTTTGATGGAGTAAATATTTCACTATTTTAAAAGCTGGCAAGAGCTATTGATTATAAAGTAAAAAATATATATAGCTCCATGATTCTAAAGTTAGATTTAAGTTTTTAATCTTATTCTTAATTTATTTTAGTCATTGGATATTCATTTGCCCATCCATTTAATAATTGATTTTGGACAGCATTATTTTTCCAAGGAGACCAAAACAGAATAGATAAGTAAAATTTTTCTAGTACGTAAGTGCTTTCCTATGAATATATTAGATGCTCAGAATCCATACAAATGCTTTCTACAAGGCTACTTATTATTCATAAATGATGATAAAAATGATGATGACTAACAGTTATGTGTTTATTATAGTTTATAAAGCATTTTTGAATACATTATCTCATTTTATCCTCATAGAAACCCTGTGAAATAAGCATTATTATCATCATCATTTCCACTTTGTAAATGAGGACATAAATGCAGGGAGAGTTTAAGTGACTTGCCCAAGGTCACTGGGAAAGTGCCGAAATCCAACCAAGCCTGCTGACTACAAATTGTGCACCCTTTCCAGCAATTGGCACATGTCCTCTCATCTCTCTCAGTACACGAGTTTGCTTTTCTTTAAAGGTTCAGCAGAAGCTACTGATTCTGAAAAAAAATTATTTGTGATAGCCTCTGAAGGCATCTCGCGTGAAGAAATTGATCCATGTAATTCATGGGAGAATTTCGACTGTGATAGAAGGAATGAGGTTTCAATGCAGCAGTTGGATTATGTAATTTCCAGTTCGTGGCCACTGATGGGAAAAGCCCAGGATACACTTACTCTTTCATTTTCTCAGTCAGTTCAATGTTTTCTTCCACCATTATCCTCTCACGAAGACTGCTTCTATAAATTCCCAGAGGTTTTGCAGAGTCAGGGATTCTGGGGAAGAGGGGCTGGGGTGAGGAGAAGCACCAGGTCTACGAGTTTCATTTGTCCAGGCTGGGGGCGTCTGCTGAGCAGAACATTGTCCCATCTGGTCCCCAAGCATCATCATCTCTCTTTGCTGGCATCTGCTGAAATGTCTGAGTTTCCAGGTAGTCTCTGGTAATCAGTCTCCTCTGGCATCTGCTGCAGTATCCTTCTTGTTCTTACCAGAAGGCCACTCAGGTCTGCTGGCTTTCGGTGCCATGTCTTTGTAGCTCTTGGTCACAAGGGGCAAATGTCTCTTGGTTCTTAGGTTCTTGCTCAGAGGCTGTGAAGTTGTGGCAGGTTCTCCGCAGACATTGCTATGAAACTGCTCACTAGCTCTGCAAGACTAGTAGGCTAGCTCTGCAAGGAAATTGCTCTAGTAGATAGGGAAGCTTCTCTACAAGGCTTGCCTTTTCCCTGAGCTGTACGTGGGAGGGGTGTTCCTTTGCCTATTATTTCCTACTCTGTCTACATGTGGACTCTGTCTAGGCATGGGCTGTGTGCAGGGCTCCTTCTCGTAACACTCACCATTGGCTATCGTGTTTCCCCCAAAACTCTTTTCCGTTTTCCAGCCTAAGGATGTTTTTTTCATGGCAAATTCCCTTAAATGTTGGATTTAATTTAATTGCTACTTAAGTATTATTTATTTACTAATTTCTTAATTAATTTTCTTCTATCCCTATAACCCTACTCCACCTTCTCCTCCTTACCTATAGACAGCATTATCAACTTGTTTAATGTGTAAATTTTAGTTCATATGTCTTCTTAAAAATGCATATTGTTTTGGGTGCATGCATTTAATTTAAATGAAGTAATATTTTTCATGTAATAATGCATAGTAATGGTAACTAATAATATTGCTAACATTATTAAAATATTATTTATCTTCTTTATCTGTTTTGTCCTCACAGTAGGTAGGTGCTGATGGGGGAATTGACATGAGAAGCAGATTGTATCAGTTTTCATGGGAACATCTGGAATGTTCTTCTATTTTTGCCTATTTGAATAATTTCATTTTAAACAGATATCAAGGACTTCATATTAGCTGAATGACAGTGGAAAAACAAATACAATCTCAGCTTTCAAGGAGCTTCTAGTCTTGAGGGTTTCAGTATAATTGGGTGTCATATTCACTGTTTGCGAGGAAGGCTGCTTGGGCTGTCTCAAATCCCATTTCAGGAGGCGAGAGAGGCCCCAGCACAGTGTTACCTAGCTTAGGTTGAGACGATAAGCCATCCCTGCAGATCTGCCAGCCCCCGCTCTGCTCAGCCCCTGGGAGTGAGTTCTGTCAGAGCCACTTCGACTGCCAGGTAAGGAAGCCAGCTAGTCCTGAAGTGACTCAGTCCTGGCTTAAGTGATGGAAAAATATTCCAAGAATCAGTAAAAAAATCTAAAAAGGCATAGTGTAGATAAAATTTCTTTACTACACTCAAATTATGTAAACACTAGGCCCCAAACTTGAAAGCTATGCACTTTCTGGGTTGAGTTTATTCTCTTTTCACTGCTGTGAATGACAGCAAGGCTCAGTGTGAGTCTGGGGTTATTTGAGCGCTGAGATGGTTAATCAGTCTGGCCTTGGTTTCTGGCTGCCAATGCCATGGCTTTCAACATATGGTTCTGTCTCCTTTAAGGTTAACATTCAGCACAAGGATAGCCAGAGAGCCAGAGGGGGGAAATTCCTATTAAAACACAACATGTGCATATACACAACGTCATAAGACCAGGAGATTGGATTGGAACACTCAGAAACGGTGGTAAAAAGAGAGGCTAGAGCTTCTTTATCGGAAGTGACTCTAGCTTCATTCCCCTAGTCTTAGAAGAATTTTTTCCCCCTACTCCTTCCCTTTGCTTCCTGGGTACCGCCATACTACCCTCTGTGCGCCTCCTAACAGTCTGTGTGCCTGTACTCAGGCACTGCTGAAGATGTGGTAGACCATGCCTTGCAAAAATCAACCTGATTTCTCCTCATTCTAGGTTTTACATTGTTACCTTAGGAAATGAGAATGCAGAGGCTTTAGTCTGTGGTGATTTGATTTGCATAAAACTCAATCATTTAGATATTTCTGAGATATTATGCTCTGGTTAAAAAGTATAGTTTCTATCTGCACATACAGGGTGGTTCCTCTAATGAGTTTCTGAATTTCTTGAGAAATCCAATTGTAGGGCCATCTGGTTCAGGGGGTTTATGTCCTTGTCATGAGGTAATTATATTATCTATACATCAGCAGTGTCCTCCTTAGCTAACAGAGTCATCTCACAATTTCTGAAAATATTTTGATTCCACCCTTATTTTCAATTAAAGGAGTAGAACAGTGCCAGTGTATTAAAGAATGTTCACAAAAAGGTTGAATGTAGTATTTTCCTGGTTTAGTTTCTTAAATAGAGCTAAGGTGGCTCTCTCTTGCATTTTTTCCCTCTCCTTCCCCAACTGTAATCCTGTGGAAAATTTTATTAGGAATATACACGACAGAAATGCAAACTGGTAAATGGTGACAATGGATAAAATGATCATTTCTTTTTTAATTTATAGATGGGAGTACTGATGGGGTGAAGGTTAGAAGAATATAAAGGGAATTTTCAGGCATTTAAGGAATTGTGCCTGCAAGAATGAGAGATGAGTGTGTGTGTGGAAGTGTGCTGAGGTGGGAGAATAAATTACGTGGACAGACCCAGGCAAAGGAGAAGAAGTAAGTGTGGGGCAGGTGGATGAGGAAAAGACATTCCTTGAGTGAGAGGGAAAATGAGGAGAGGTTAACATGAGCAGCCTAAGCCCAACTCACCAGGGGAAATAACCTACAACAATTATAGTGGAAATTTTGATTCAATGTTTGTAATTTGTTGTGGAAGAACGCAGAAACACAAAGGAATGAGCTTGGGAAGGAAATGAACTAGAGGAGAATAAGTCACCACAGTGATTGTCTGGTTATTTATTTTCTGTGGAAAACACTGCTACAGGCATGGCTGACATGAAAAACGGTGACCTGGAGTCTAAAGCCATTGCATCCCATTAGCAATTTTTTTCAGTCATCTTAAAGAAGGAAAATCTGAAGGGCGAATGAACATGATCCAGAATAGCCTGGAACTATGAACCAAATGGGAAGTGGAATGAGAAACCTGACCTGTGGAAATGAAAAAGCAGGTACCTCATGTGCTTTCCTACCAGAGTTGCACCTTTGGCATGAGAAATGTGTGTGGAGCCCGGATAAATTGTTTTGGTAATGTTTCTGAGTTCTCTTCTCCTACACAATTTCAAAGAGTTTTACTTCTTTTTATTCCCCCTGCCCTAACCTTTCATTTTGGATTTTAAGTTTTGCAAACATTATCCATAAAGTTTTGAGCAGTTCTTTTCTAGGATTCTATCTTACTGACAAACTCACATATGCAAGGTAAATATTTATGTCCTTTCTTGCAGTATTATCTGTAATAGCCAAAGAAAGGAATAATGTAAATGTCTATTACTTGGGTAGCACTTACAAGTCAGTGGTGATATTTAGAAAATTATTACTGGGCTTTTTCTTTTTTCTGAGTCCATGAATGTCTCCAGTTAGTCTTAGAAGGCCATCGCCTGGGAGGGGGGCATAATCAATTTGTGACATGCAAAGTAGGATCGCTCAGCAAGGTGATGGCCTTGCTGTCATCTGGAGACAGGATTTTGCAAATATTATCTCCCTCCTTCAGCCTAGCAAGGAACGAGAAATGATATTCCTGCCTATAATAGCAGAGCCCTAGGGTGTCCTTCTTTATCTTTTACGATAGAAGGAGACTAGAGAGCAAAGGAAGTAGGAGAAAAGCCTGACCCTTTTCTGACCTGGAAGATTTGGGGAGGAAGAGGAAAGGAAGTCAGTAAAATAAAATCTTTGTCCCAATTTTCCTCCTTGCTAATTTTTGCAGGCAGGGAGCAGAAAGTTAGGTAAGGGAGGCTAACACTAAGAGTAGGGGGTGCTTGGCTGCCCTTCTGTTTGTAGGATCCAGAGAAGTATTTTGTGGGGCCCTGCCCCCACGCACCTGGCTGAGGACAGTATCACTTTGATAGCTTCTTCAATTTCTACATGTTCCAGCAAACAGGGCAAAAGAAAAAAAAAACATGGAGGGAAGGAGGGTTTTTTTTTTCCTTTCCTCTCTCTCTCTTTTTTTTTTAGAATTCCTTGAGGAAAACTGAGTTCAGTATTCATCTAAAAGCATCCTGCCTTGTGGCCAATGAAGCTGAGCTTGGGCAACTGAACACTGATGTGAAATTCTAGAAAGAAACAGCAAACCACCCAATCCTCATGAGCTGTCAAGGTTCATTACCTACACTTGAAAGGACTATCAAAGAGATATGGTTAAAGTACCTTCCTTTATTATTTGGGGGGGATGCAGTAGTGATTCTAGAACATTCATACTGGTAATCATTCCATTCAGCCTCAATTTGTCCTGAGGAATCATGCCCCTAGCTGGGACTCCTCCCCACTTCAAACAGGCGAAGCCATACTGACAAATACTCTGTGTCAGGGGATGAAGGTAAGTTACCGCTTAGAACATTCCAGCTATTTAGAGTCTCACCATTCTACGTAACTAAAAGGTTTACACTTAGAAATAAATGTGGTTTATCTTCCCTTTTTTCTGCTGTGGGATGGCACCAGCATGCAGGCCTGACAGCAGCTGCTCTCTAAATGCCTGTACCCAGGAGTCTCTGAGAGCTGGGCTCAGTGCCCAAAAAGGTATGAGCAAGAAAAATGAAAATACTGTGCACACTGAAGGGAATTGGGCAGCAAACAACCCTGCTCAGAATTAATGAGGCCCAGCAAGTCCCTCTCCTAACAGGAAGATTCCATGTCTACTGTGTCTGGAGGTTGACTTTGTTTTTAAATAAAACTCTGATTTATTTTAAAGAGGGCTTACAGATACTGCTCATATTTGTGAGATTTCTGAATCTAGTAGCAAATTCTAACTTCTAATTTCTTCTTTTTTCTTAGTTTTAATCAAATTCTGGAAATAGAGAGAAAACATTCACCTCCCCTACCACCTCGAGTTAACCATAAATTTTAACATAAACACTTCATTGAGATTCTGTTTGTGGATTTCCCATTGTCTTGTTTCATGACCTTGAGCAAACCCTTAACCTCTCTGGCCCTTGGTTGTCTCATCTAAGAAAAAGCGAGGGTTTTGACAAACTTCCTCTAAGGAGCCTTCCAGTCCCAAGAGTGTCTGGGTTCGTACACGTGGCCCCACTTCCCCTTTCTGTAACCCTCAGGAAGCCTTTTTACCTTTCCAGACCCCTGGCGGGCCTGTCCAGATCCTCCCCTTCCCTCTTCCTCAGTTTTTCTGCTCTCTATTACCCACTTCCCCTCTGATCTCAGTCAGCTGAGGAAGCCAGAAAGCCTCTGAGTGTGGATGACTTCTGATAGCTTCAGTGTTTACCTATTTCAATGCAAATAAGTGCAGTTTTCTTCATTGCATTTTTGGTGAAGGTCACCAATTGTAGCCCTTTATTTCTCTGGTTGTTTAATTGATTCATGCCTATCTTCCTTACAGATGTAAGCCTCAGGGGGCAGACAGCATGTTTCTGTTGCTTGTCTCACATCCCTAATGCCCAGCACAGTGTCTGGTACACAGTAGTTGTGTCCAGGACATATTTATTTGAATGAATAAATGAATGCATCCTAAACAGAAAGCATACCTTAAATCACATTTAGCAGGCAGCTTAAGGTTGACCTTGTTAGAGTCCTGGTTGGTTTATGTAGGTCTGTTCTGACCACTGCCCACCCCCAGTCTAAAATACCCAGAGCATCCCTCCCTCCCTCCCACCGCTGCCCATCTGCCCTTGAACTTCCTCCATTTTTTTATCTTGCCTAATTTTATTTCCCAGCACTTGTGCTATCTGAATTTATTTATTCCTAGCTTTATTAACTGACTCTTTTACTAGAATGTAAGCTTTTGAGTGCAGGCACCATATTTGCTTATTGAAGGCTGTATCCTCCACACCTAGAACAGTACCGGAACATAGTAGGCTTTTACTAAATGTTTGTTAGCTGAATGAATGAGAAATGACTTATCACTTACAGCTTATTCAAAGGACATGGACTCCCTCTTCCTTGCAGTGTCCCAGGATGTTCCCAGATAATATTCTTTTTCCTGCTCCCAAGAGCATATTGGCTGGTCATATTTTTATAATGTCCCCCAAAAAGCCAGAGTAGAAGCCGTATTCTTGATTGGCAATCAATTCAAAATAGATCAACTTTTCCCTCACTTGCTTCACTTTCTTTGTCTTTGTTTTCAGTTTTCTGGAGTTCTGAGAAGAAAAAGAACAAGGGACTTTGACAGAGTGTACTAAGTCTTTCATGCAATAATGTTTCCTTCGCTGGGCAGGCAGGCATGCGTGGTACCCAGACCTCTCTAGTGGCTGAGAAACATCTGTTCTAACTAAGCCTGATGTCTTGCAAAACACTCAAGGCTGCTAGCTGCCTTGAGCACAGTACCCAGGGTACCTTCCCTACCTGCTGTTGCTGCTGCCTACTTGGCCTTTGCTTTTCTCATTCTTTTGTGCCTTTGGGTGTATGTTTCTTGTTATCTACAGAATTTCTGAGCTTTTGTATTGTAAAAGCTAAAGGGAGGAACTGGATTAACAGATGTTTTTATTTTGCTGTATAAAGGAGAATTATGTCCTCCCTGGTCAATAAAGAATATTTCCATACTGTTAAATATCTTCCTTGCTTAATTATGTTTTTAAATCAAAAGAGAGAATTGTGTGTGTTGTGTATGTGTGTGTGTTTATGTGCGGTGAGGGCGCTGGGTGAGTGAAGTGTGAGGATGTGGAGGTAGTGGAATATTTGAAGTCATTTCTAAAGGGAAGCCTTCCTGGCTTCTAAATGAAGCACATTTCTTCAAGCTTCTAAGAGACTCTCATGTTCGTTTCCGTAGCAGGCACAAAGGAGCTTGAATTTAACCCAAAGTGACCAAGTGATTGACATATACTGCTCCCTAAAAGCATGAGAAGAGTTCTAAACATTAGAAACATAAGTGAGAATAGAATAGGGAACAGAAAATGCCTATGTTGTGGAGTGTTTATCTATAATGACTTTGATAGAATTAGAAGTCACTTACTGTCTGCTCATCATACCACATTGGCCTTTAGTACTGGCTTTCTAGGGTTAAAGTCAGATTTAGTTTAGAAAAACATTCCACTTATAAAGTACAGTCAATTTTCTTGAATGCTTGAGTTTAAAAAAAAATAGGTTATTCTTAACAATAAAGTGAATATCGAAAGCAATTTCTTACTAAAATGATATAGATTTGATGAAAAAGGCATTATTCTTACATACAGTAACACCTCAAAAAACTATTATTTAAATAATACTCACCTGCCTTGTATTGGAATTGTACCTTATAAATTATTCCCACCGAGGATGTACTGTTTTATATGACTTCATTATTAGTCTTCTCCTTTAAATTTCTTCTACAACTAATTTAGCAAAACTGCATTTAAATTAGTCCCCGATGAGAGGACCTGGAGTTCACATTTTTGCTTTTAATAGACACATTAGTCTTCCTACATGGTAAGATTTCATAAATGGCTTCTTATTCTTTTCTTGGGAGATAGCTGTTATATATCACTCAGTGCATTTCCTGTCTTACCTTAGGGAATTTACAGGGGCTCTCATTGTTTTGGCTTCAGCTGAAACACAAGATGTTTTAAAATAGACCTTGTATTTGTGTTCAGGATTGATAAAACCCTTTGTGTACATTTTAACAAGAGTCCTTTACAGGTTGTGTTGGCCAAACTAATTTGAATCACCAAGTATTACTTTAATACTTAGTTATTTGTAGGTTGCTTTCTCCCCACCCCTAGTAAGGAGAGGAGGGGAGGGGGCAGAGGCAGGGATGAGGCAGACCATATTGGTAGGATCATTTAGATGTTGGCGTTGGGGCATAAAGGCTGTGGGAGGTCGTGAGTCAGGTATTATCCTGCTAGGTGAGAAGCTACAGTTTTAATTAACCTCTTATTTATTCTATTTTAAAACATTACACGATGCAATTCATGCTTATTTTGGAAATACAGATAATATGAATTAACAAAAATAAGAAAAAAAGATCTTCCATAATTTCACCATCCAGAGATTGACTACTGTTAAAATTTTGGTTATAACCTTTTATACTTTTGTTTATGTTTATCTCTTTTCTTAAATAATTAAAACAATACATCCTTTATTAATTGCTTAATTAATAACTTTTGCCTTGTGCCACATAATACAAATAGTGTTTCAAAGAAAAAAAATGGAGCCACCATCCCAGACCCCAAGGGACTGATCTGAGATAAACTGAAAGAGCACATGGAAGCCCAGAGAGCCTCAGAAGAGAGTGCAATATCATGCAAGAGCTGCCTCATGAAGCCTTTACCTAAAACAAAACCAAAAAATCTTGACAATGAGTGATCAGGAGTCACACAGCAGGACAGGGGCATTTGCATGAATACTCATGCGAAAAATATTTTATTTGGAGAAAAGGCAGGGTGTTACAGGGTGTGTAATTCTTACCCATTTACTTACCATTTGTCAAGAACAGTAAAGGTTCTGGGATTTTAACCTACTTGCAAGCTAATAAGTTAGCCTGCTATAGTTTCATGGGTGCTGGCAGAAGACAAAAGATACATGGATCAGAGACAAAGGACTTTACGTGACAAACCAAAAAGCATGAGCTTTACTGTTCCTGTTGATTTCTCTTGTTCCTCAAGTCCCATGAGGTGACAAAGAGAAGCCCAGGTGGATGTTACCTGAAAACAGTGAGGCACCTCTTTGGCCTTCCACACATGGGTTGTCTCAACTCAGGCCTTGGTCCTCTTCTCCGTATCTTTTCACACAGATATTCCCTCAAAAAGCAATTTCTGTTCCATGTCCTTAAGCATCGTATCCAGGCTGATAACTCATCTAGAATTCCTGCCCTAGTAGAATTTTCCCTAAAAAATGCATTGCTAAAATTTGGTTGCTGCTTTTCAAAGTAGCCATCAGAAAGGACAGTTTACTTAAAGATCCGTGAATGCAAACAAAACTGGGCAAGTTTTTTCCTTGTTAAAAGAGAATGTTAAAGAGTAGTGGAGCTAAGCTTCCTGAAGTGTTTAGAGTACTGTTTCAGGCTTCGGTTGAGGAGAATCCGTGATAAGGTTACTAGCTAACAGTATACCAGATCATTAAGTCTTGGAGGGGACATGGGTATTTCACATTTTAGATTAACTGCTCCTTTTATGACTTCAGATGGCATTCAGTTTGGAGAAAAAACACCTTTGTAATTAGCCTACAGGTGTGGAAAGGTGGTTGATGTTTGCACCTTTGTTATCTGGATTTGGCTTTGTCAGCCCGAGGAAATTTTAAACCCCTAAAGGTAAAAAGTTTGTATCTATTCAGGAAATTCCATTAAATCATCCGGTAATTAGAATTAATTTTCATCCTGGGTGTTCAGTTAATGTAATTAATATAGTGTATTGTGACTTGGTCTGATGATATGAATTTTGATGTTTCCTATTTCACAGTGTGAACGGTGGGGATGGTGTCGTTTGGGGCAGGCTTGGGAGGTGTGATTTTAGGCCTCAGGAATGTGCATAAGCTTGACTGGATTCTATATACCTCATAGGTGAGGGAATCTGAAAAACATCCCTCAAACTCCAGTCTTAATCTTCTTTCCTAAGCTTAATGTTAATTATTCCCATAGCGAGGAGATTCTCAGCCGGGCTGTCTACTCTCTGCCACAGACATTGGACCATTCCCACCTTAGCGTCTTCTCCCACACCTTCTCTTTGTCCCCCTCCATGGGAGTAAATTGTAACTATTCTTCAAGAAAGCTCAGTCAAGTACTGACCCTTCATAAACCTGTCTGTTCATGCCATTCCTCAGCAATCACCCCCTCCTCTCAGATCCAAAAGCATCTGTTGTCTTTACTATTAATACTTTATTCACTCATTAATTCATTCCACACATATTTTGTGTCTGTTGCATCGAGGGAATAAGACAGGTGCTAGTCCTGTTTTTATTCTGGAGTTAATCGTCAAGTGGCGAAGATGGACCTTAAAAAAAAAACAGAGTTATTCAATTATTATTGCCATAAGTTCTGAAAAGAATAAAAAACTACACACTGAGCAGGCCCTACTTATTTTTCACTTGTTTGATACTATCTTTAGGGAGGGAGAGATTATTTATAAAATGTATGAAAGCTTGTATCAGACCCTAGGCACATATTAACTTCTTCCATCCTGCCAAGAGCTTTATGCACAAGGTAACACTATCCCCATTTTCAGAAGAGGAGCCAGGAGCTTGACAAAGTAAAGGAACTCCATCTTGCTAATAAACGGTGGTGGAACTGAAATTTTACTGTTGGTCTTCAAAGCCTCTGGTTTCTACTTGTTGTGGGTGAGTTTCTTGATCCCCTTAACTAGAGGGTATGAAATTTGGTGACAGGAACCTCACCTTGTACCTTGTGTAACATGCTGCCTTACAAATAGGAAGAGTTCAGTGGCCAGCTGGCTACACGACCGGATTAAATCATGAAATGAAATGATGGTATGTAGGAGCTTGAGAGATCTGGGGGCTGATCTAGGGAAAGGATATGACCACAAGAGACAGTTACACAGCAGTTTTATTGAGTGGTACTTGGACAGGTTTATAAGAGAGGGAAGGTCCTTCACAGCGTGAGATCATGGGCTGAGGTGAGAGGAGCCACCATTCAGAAGTGGAGGGAGAGAAGGGAACTTGCAGAGGAAGGGGTCGGAGGGGGCTCACCCAGTGAGGGTGCTCTGCAGCACCACGACAGGTCTCTGGGAGCCTCTGGGTCAGAGAGCTCTGCTGGGCAGCAGTGGCTGGGAGCCTTTCCCTACAAGGCTCTATCTTACTAATGGGTAACAGCTATTGGGTGAGGTTTCACTGGGGTGTGCAAAGGGGGCTGGGCTCTAAGTCGCTCAAAATTTGCTTGTTTGGGCTATTTTTAAAATAATTGTATGGGTGAAAATTTGGGTTTGGGGCTGGGGCAGGCTTTAGAGCTAATGGGTCTCAAGCAGTGAAGAAATATACAACCTAGGAGCCGATACACAGAAGCTATATTTTGCTTACTTAAATAACACGGTGATGTAGTTCACATATTCTTCCAAAACTTGGATTTGGGATATATATGGTGGGTGTTTTTGTGAGAGGAGTTGCTCCTGCTGTTGATTGCTTGCCATCAGCACCAAAACTTGTGTTTATTGTATAAACATACTAACCTGTATGAAGGCTTCGGTGGTTGTGACCTCTGCCAGTTCCAGATCTTGCCATTTTTTATGGCTATACACGGGAGACCAAGTGGGGGAGAAAGTGGAATAACCGTGGGCACTGAAGGAAGCATCTGCTCTGGAGGTGTGAGAGGTCGGTGCAAGCCTGGTAGTGGCAACTGTGGGTGGTCCTGGTGTGTGATGGACAGAGTACTGGAACAGGGCTCAAATATGAAGGACGAATCTTTAGGTTATTACTTGTTTTATTTCTTGGCTGCTGCATACTTTTCTCTATATCAGGAGCATGAGTACAATACACTTGATTTTCAAACTGTAGCATCCTACTGTTTCAAACTATTTGTTCCCAAACTTCTTCCTAGAAGGTTAAGGTATTCTGGCTTTGAGAGTTGTTGCTTTATCATGTTATTGACATTGTATTAAACAATCATCCCCATCTTTATATTATATTTATTTTGTGGGACATTAAAACTGAAAAAAGACCATAGTAAAGAATTAATAACTTATCGTTCTATGTTGAAATAGGCATTGGTTCTTATTTAAAAAGCCTGAACTGAATGTTGACCATTTCTGTCTTGTTCCTTACCCCTCTAAGACTTCCTAAGGATGCTGCCGAAAAAATTAATTTGTATTAATTTGATAAACTATTTTTTTAAATTTTAAAATATTAAGGGGGTGCAAATGTTTTTGATATATGGCTTGAGTTAGGGCTATAAATGTGCCCGTCACCTGAATAGTGTTCATTGTACCCATTAGGTGGGTTTTTGCCCTTCCCTTCTTTCCCCCTGTTTGATTTCCAATGACTTTTACTTTCCTCTGTGTACTTGTGTGCTCATTGGTTAGTTCCAATTTATTAGAGGGTGCATGTGGTGTTTCTTTTTCCATTCTTGAGATATTTTGCTCAGGATAATGATCTCCAGTTCTTCTCTGACCTTTGTCATTTGTTTTCTCCTGATGGCTTTGGGTTTGGTTTGCTTTCCTTTTCTAGTTCCTTTAGATGTGATATTAAGTTGTTAATTTATGTTCTTTCTGACTTTTGGATGTGGACATTTAAAGCTATGAATTTTCCCCTTAGGTATGCTTTTGCTGAGTCTCACAGATTTTGGTAGCTTTTGTCTCCTTTGTTGGTCAGTTCAAGGAATCTTTTGATTTCCATATTAATTTAATTATTGACCCAATAATCATTCAATAGCAGGTTGTTTAATTTCCATGAATTTGTGTAGAATTGGGTGTTACTCTTGGAATTGATTTCTAGTTTTAATCCACTGTGGTCTCAGAAGACACATGGTGTGATTCTGATTTTTTAAAATTCGTTGAGACATATTTTGTGGCCTAAGATATGATCAATCTTGGAGAATGTCCCATGTACTGATGAGAAGAATGTATATTTAGTAGTTTTTTGTAGAATGTGTTGCAAATATCTGTTAGGTCCATTTATTCTAGGGTCCAATTTAAGTCCAGTGTTTATTTATTTATTTTCTGTGTTGATGATATGTCCAGCTATTATAGAGAGGTGTTGAAGTCCCTGGCAATTACATCGCTATTATTTATTTCCTTGCTTAGCTCTAGCAGAATTCGTTTTATGTATCTGGGAGCACCGTGTTAGGTATATATATTTAGGATTGTTATGTCTTCTTGTTGAATTGTTCCCTTTAGCAGTATATAATGACCATCTTTGTCTTTCTTTATCATTATTGATTTAAAGTCAATTTTATTTGATATGAGAATGGCTATACCTGCTCTCTTTTGGCTTCTATTTGCATGAAATATTTTTTCCATCCTTTCATCTCAAGCATGTGTGCATCCTTATAGTTTAGATGTGTCTCCTGGAGGCAGCAGATATTTGGATTGTGTTTTTTCATCCATTCAGCCAGCCTATGTCTTTTGAGTGGTATATTTAAACCATTAATGTTAAGAGATAGAATCGATACATGTGATGCTGTTCTGTTAATCATATTGGGTAGTACCTTGTTGCTTTGTTTTTCTTCTTGTGCTATTGTTTTATAGGAGTTGTGAACTTTAGCTATTTTGGGTGATTTTACATTGGTGGATATCTATTGTGTTGATTTGTGTATAATGCCATTCTGAGTATTTTCTGCAGGGCAGGTTTGGTTATGACAAATTCCCTCAGTGTTAACTTGTCTGGAAAAAATCATGATTTCTCCATCAATTGTGAAACTTAGTTTTGCAGGATGCAAGATTCTAGGCTTCAGTTGTTCTAAGAAGATTGAAGTCGGGGGCCCACTCCCTTTTGGCTTTTAAGGTTTCTGGCTGAAAAATCTGATGTTAGCCTGACGGGTTTTCCCTTGCAGGTCAGTTGTTGCTTACATATAGCTGCTTGTAAAATTTTCTCTTTTATTTTGACTTTGAACAGGTTGATTACTATGTGTCTTAGAGATGTCCTATTTGCTATGAATCTTCCCGGTGTTTGATGACCATCTTGTACCTGGATGTCTGGATCTCTGGCAATACCAGGGAAGTTTTCCTCAATAATTGCCTTGAACAGATTTTTCATGCTTTTAGCTCTTTCTTTTCCTCCCTCAGAGATACCTATAATTTGTATGTTAGTTCACTGTGCATACTGCCATATCTCTCTAAGTGATTGCTCTGTCTTTTTTGTCTTCTCTGCCTCTTTAAATGACTGGATTAGCTTGAGAGCCTTGTCTTCAAGCACCGAGATTCTTTCTTCTCTTTGGTTTAATCTGTTGCTGAAGCTTTCTGCTGTGTTTTGAAATTCCCTAAATGACTCTTTCATTTCTTTAAGTTTTATTATATCCTCCCCATGTTGTCTAGTTCTTTAGCGACTTTTTCATTAATTTCCTGAAATACCTTTTTGGCTTCTTTTTGTTGGTTTTCAACTTTCTCTTCAATTTCATTCATCTTATTTGGCATCCATATTCTGAGTTCCATTTCTGTCATTTCGACGATTTCCTTGTAGTTGGAGTTCACTATTGTAGCTCCACTGTGATCCCCGGGGGGTATTGATCTGTTCTGATTTTTCATATTGCCAGATTTCTTTTGCTGGTTTCTTCTCATCTGAAACCTTGACTCTGGGCTAATAGGTTTGCAGGACACCTGTTCTTTGCTGGGAACTTTTCCACTTGATTAGAAGAAGGGGAGGTCCCTAAATGGCTTTCCTCCTCTCTACAGTGGAATGTTGATGTGGCAGAGAGGGGCATGTGCACTAGAAGCCTGTAATGCAGCTGTTCTGATTTGTTTTGTTCACCTGTGATTTCCTCTGTTGAAGCCTGTGCTGGATGCTATTTGTGCTGGGAATTGGGTTGTTGACCAGATAGTTGTAGGATGTTTGAGTTGGGAGCTAGGCGAGACCGTCTTCACTGAGGCTGGTGTTGTTGGGATTGCTCTACCCGGGGTCTTCCCACAGAGGTGACCAGTGGCAGCTGGGTGAAGCTATCTAGGCAGCAGATGTGGGTTCCCAGGCTGTGAGCATTTGCTCGAACCAGGTCACACTGTACTGGCAACTTGAGGCGGAAGGCGGGGGTGGTCCCTGGCAAGGCAATGGACTTTGGAGCAATTCCTTCAGCCCTGCTGGGGTGGAGGCTCTGGAGTGTGGTCTTGGGGCCCAGGTGCAGTGCTGGAGTCTTGGAGATATTGTCCCAGGCTTGGTAGGAACTCTCGAGAGCCTCAGAGATAGGACTGGGGAGAAGCCCAAAGCAGGGCTTTTGAGCAGGGTCTCTGAGCCAGAAGCAGAGCCATACAGGCAGCAGGGCTGATCTGACCTGGAGGGCAGGGTCAGGGCTGAGCATGCAGGAGGTGGTTGGGGCCTGGAGGGCAGAGTCGGGGCCAAACAAGTGGCAGGCTATTGTACAGGCTCAGGGACCATGAAGATGCCAAGTCATGTGGGTGGAGGTCTGTTACAGCAGCCCAGCGACCGCAGAATTCTTCCTGCCCTGCCCTTTGTCCCCTGGACCTGCCAAAGCAGCCACCCCAAAGTTTCCCAGATCAGAGCCTACTGCATCCCAGTCAATTCCCATGCTCAGATCCCATTGCACTGTAGGAGAGGAGCACCTGGCTTCCAGTCACAGGGGATGGCTCGGGGGCAGGCTCCAGTTACTCCACTCCCTCCGCAGCCTGGTGCTGACCTGGTGCCCTGCACCTGAGAGCTCAGGATGGCTTTAGCTGCTGCCCAATCCCCACCGCACCTGTTGTCTGGTGCAATGACTCCGCACAGACTCCAGGCAGGTTCCCAGTCCAACCAGGTAGAGATCTGTGGTGGAGGAGGGAGCCATCTTACAACTCTGCAAAGTGCCAGCA
This sequence comes from Avahi laniger, assembly GCA_963575035.1. NCBI lineage: Eukaryota > Metazoa > Chordata > Mammalia > Primates > Indriidae > Avahi > Avahi laniger. The sequence continues at coordinate 18,130 of CAUYSK010015506.1, read as the reverse complement.
GGGTGAGCGCAGCACCCCAGCACTCTATCCTCCTATCTTCCCATGACGTACTTTGATCTTGTTAAATATATTGCCTTGTCACCTTATTCTTCCCACATGGAGTGTCCTGTGTTGCTTCTCTGTGATTTCACAATGTTCCTTCAGAGAAGAGTGGTCCCTACATAGGCAGCTGCCTGCAATTTTCACTTCTTTCCTTGAGAGCGGTGTGCTGGCAGGCTGTTTCTAGTCTGCCATTTTTTTTTCTACTAATTTGCTAAACTATTGATAGACAAATATCATTTCTTCATATTAAAGGCAGTAGACCTAATCCTATTACTGAGCAAGAAATAAAATGCTTACCACCTGAAGGCTGAGGAATTCTTTATGCCATTAGGGTACTAGTTAGAATATTCAGTAGTCTTATAAGCATATCCTCCTGTATCAAAATAGTATCTAATGGGCATCATTCATATACTGTTCATTTTACTGATACAACTAGACTAGCTCCTTGGAAAAGATCTGAGGTGCTATGGTGAGGCTTAGGCATGGTGTTTTAAGTAGGCAAAGAGGTGTTTTCTCTCAGATTCATCATCTGCTGTGTCTCGTACTCATCAATCATACTTAATCTTCCTGCTCAGGCCAAATCTCTCCCTCATCTACCTCTATCTTCTCCTCTTCTCCCTCTTCCCTTTCATACTGACTCCCTTCCTCCCTGTCATCTTCCATGCTGGGATTCACACACCCTAAGTTTGTAGTTCAACTTCTAACACAAGAGAATGGTCAGTCTTTATCTTGTCAATAGGTCGAGGTGAGGCATTGGGACGGAGTGGATTAAAAATTGTCACATTTATTTTTTCCTTTTCTAAACAAAGGGCTTATTGTAGTTGATTAAGTCAAAATACCTGTGTTTCTCTTTTATTGAATTACAAGTAGAATCTCAGAGATTTAGAAATGGGAATGGGGTAAGATTACCAAGGATAAGAGTGAGATTGAGAAGAAAAGAGAGCATATTCAGCTAGAACTTCAAAGAGCACCAATAACTAAGATAAATAGAGCAGAAGAAGCCATCCAAGGAAACCAAGGAGATGAGAGGAAAACCAGGAGAGCACAGGGTCGTGGAGACCAAGGGAGAGGAGTTCCAGGAGGGGTCAACAAAGGGTCGAGAGCAGCTGAGCAGTCAAGCACATGAACACAGAAATGCCTTCATTCCACGAGCTACACGGAGACCTTTCGTAATTTTGCTGTGTATGGTTCAGAGGTACGATGGAGCAGAAGACTGACTGGAGCGCATTGCGGATGGACGTGAGTGAATAAGTAGAGATAGCTGGTGTGGTCATCTGCACTCATTCCTTCCATTCTAAAACCCACTGCTTCCCCTTCCTCTTCAACACTTAGATATTTAAAAGATACCATGCCATGGCTCTCAAGGACTCCTGCCAGCAGCCAGGAGCAGGAGTGGGCTGGGACAGACTTGCTGAGGCCTGGGGCATGTGGGGTCAGAGCCCGGGTAGAACCTATTTATCTAGTTATCACCTCAGCTGAGCTGTGGGATCTGATAGCACCACATTCTGCTGAATTTTGACTTGAATTCCTACCTTTAGTTGTAGTTTAAGATGTTTTCTAAAAGGATGATACTGTGATGCAGCATTGAAGTCAAGGACTATTAGGTTAGGCACCAGAAGTTGCTTATGCAGAGCCAGGCAATGATGATGAAGGCTATGAAAATGGCAGAATCCCCAGTTCTAGGCAGCAGCATTTTCAAAGGTGGGAGAGGTTGGAGGGATGACTTGTGCTCCTGCACACCTCTGTGTTAACACATCTGGCTGACTTTTAAAGGAAGCTGCTTAGCACTACATCAAATGTACTATTTAAAACCAAACGAAAATAGCATATCTTTATTCATATCACGACATTTATTTTGAACCCAAATCCTTACATCTAAAGATTGTGAATCACTTTCAGCCATTTCCTGACAGTTATATTTTGCCTCAGGAGGACATGCTAATTTCTATAAGCTAGCCCAAGATTCTGACTTCATTATGTTTAAGGTTTAACATATAATTTTTCATAGTCTTTTACATAAAATGATAAACTTTTTTGATAACATTTGTTAAGGATTTTTAAAAATTTACTTTTAAGTTTATTTATAATGTATGTATAGCAAGGGATACAAATCTTAAGTGTACAGCTGACAGTTTATACTTATGCTCATACGTGTGTAACCATTATCAAAATCATGGTGTAGAACCCCAGAAGGATATTTCAAGCCCCCTCTTCATTATATGCACACCTGCTCTTCCCCCGTAAGGGAACTGCTATTTTGATCTTTAACCACCACAGATTCATTGTGGCTGTATAAATGTAAGGAACTCAATAATACCCCCCCAAAACCAAAACAGATTTCCTTGTATGTCTTGTTTGACTACTTTTATAGCTTCATTTCCTCCTGAAGTTGTCCATATTATAGCTTCCAGTTCCATCCCTCCTTCCCCTGCCCAACCAGCTCCAGATGAGAGGCAAAGGGGGAGGAGCCTATGCTCATAGAGATTTAGGGGGGCTGCTTCAGCAGTATCATTTCCCTTCTCTTTATTCCTTGATGCCTGAAATCACTTTTGCGAAGCTTCCTTCCAATTGAATGGGCTGTCTTCAGATGTTAGCAATATCAGGTTATTAGTATAAATAATAATTGGTGGAGGGCTCAGGAAAATTCAGAATACATCTCTGCTTATTAATATCCTCCTTCTTATCCCCCTTCTACCCATTTCCTCTCACATATTTATTTTGGTGAAATCTTCTTAAAATTAAAACTCAAAGTAACCTGGAGGAAAAAAAGAATACACCTCAAAAAGGTGTCAAGCAGTCTAGAACTCTGAATGTGAAAGGAAAGGGAAGGGGATATTCAGGCCCCCCAGCACCCTCCTTGCCTTGGTTGTGTGAACACGAGCACCTTAGTCTTACCTTTTATGCTCAAGTCCTTACTATTTTTTTGCCTTGTTCCTGAAAACTCATCAAAGTTGTGTATGGCAATTTGAGTAGTAGTCATGGTAGTCTTATTCTGGATTGGAGAAGAATAAGAGTGGAAGCAGAGAGATCGGTTAAAAGCCCACCCCGATAGTTTGAGACCAGAGAGAATAGTGTCTTTTACCAGAGTGGTTGTGGTGAAGATACAGTTAAGTTTGGATATGTTTTGGATGCAGGGGTCTACAGGGTTGCTTGTGGATTGAATGTAGGAGAGGACCAAAAGGGATGAATCAATGATAATTCCAGCATTTTAGCTTGAGCAGCAACTGGGTGGTTGTTAGTTATTAAGATGGAGAAAACAGACTTTTTGGGCGGAGGGTACTCTGCATACAGTGTATATGAATCAAGGTTCTGTTTTAGCCATAAGTGTGAAATGTCTATTAGACATTAAACATCTGTGTGAAAATACCACATAGGCAGTTGGATTTGGAGCTCAGCGAAGATATTGAGGCTGATAGACATTTGGGAGTCATTGGTATGTAGGTGGTATTTAAAGCCTCTGGAATGGAGGTTATCGTATAGGGAGAAGACGTAGGGAGAAGAAAAAGAGGGCTGATGTCTGAGCTCAAGCGCTAAGAGGTTAATCTGAGAGGACTCAGCCAGGAAAATAAATAAAAGGTTTAACTTAGAACCTGGAATATATTAATGATAGATACAAACCACTATGGCTGCCATTGTTTTATTAAACAGCTAAAATACATAAAAACTCGAATTTCATTGCACTTTATAGATATTATCTTTCATTATTCAGTGCCAGAATTTCATGCATGTTCTTTAATTTTCTTATTTGCCTTCACAGTTGAAGATACAGGCCTGTGGCTTTAGTTCAATGAGCTTCCAAGTGAGCCTAAAGATTCACTGTTTCCAACGCACCTAGTGATTTCCAACTTTGTACCAATTATATTAAGTTTACAAACATTGTGCTTCCTATCTAGTTTTGTATCTGAATAGTATTTGCACTTTTGTTTTTACATTTTTTTCTCATCTTAAAAACCAATAAGGACAAAATGTAATAAAATATCCACATAATTGCACAAATTGCTATATAAAGATGATGGCTGCCAAAATGGAACTGGTGGCAAGCAGGCAGTGCCATGGTGTGGTAGGTTTAAACGTTTATTGCTCAAGTGAGGTATGAAAATGTGCATATGAAGGCAGTTTTGACGGGGCTTGTGTATCATACACAAATACATTTTTTTCCAGTCAAATATGTGAATGACAAGACCCAGTTGTATTTGTTCAACACCAGATGGACCATCATCTCTTTCACAGACCTCTCTGTCTCCTTTCTTCACAGAAAGCGAAGATCAAGAAATATGGCCTCCATTTGTAGCACTGGTACTTGATTCAGTAATCAATACCTCAAAATATCATTTAGTTGAATAGTCATCTTTCTTAATAAGGAGTTAGAGATTGACTAACAAAAGACATCACAGATGGTAAGCAACAGACTTGAATGGAGTCATGCCAGCCACTAATTACTAAGACATATTTGGAGAGCATTGGTACTTGTCTTAACCCACAAGCGAGAACTTCCATTGCTTCAGGCTTCCTTCCATTTCTACAACGTTTGAGGAATGGTTTAAAACCAAGTGCTTTAGCAATTGGCTTTGCTTTCCAAATATCAGGCCAATTTCAATACTAAAAAAGAAAGAATCCTTCTTATTCCACAGCAATTAAAGAATTTCTTTAATTTCTCTAAGAACTCAATTTCCTCAACCTTGATTTACCTGCCAAATACACACACACACACACACACACACACACACACACACACTTGTGTGTGCATATATATATATGCACCCAAGTAGTGGATGCTTACTGATGTATTGGTATTGTCTATAATAAGTGCAGGCTTTCTTTTAGATTTCTCTGGTGTTCATATTGGTAAAGAAGCCCTCAAATTTACATTAGTGACCTATTTGCGAAGGCTCATCATTCATGAAGGTTATTTTATTTTATGAACTTTGCTCAATTCACAGTATTTATTTACAGGTAGCTGGTATGAGGAGATGATATCTTAGTGTTTCAAAAACTCTTTAAAAAGTGTTAAAATATGTATCGAAATGTACACAGTAAAGCATAATAATAAAATGAACATTCACGAATCCACTCCTTGCTTAAGAAAGAGCACTGTTTATCAATGTTATTCCTGTGTGCACTTTTTCATCCCATTCTCTGCCGCCTTTCAGATGGTAGCCACTTCCTTGAATGTTGTGTTTTCATTTCCTTGCTTTTTCTTTTTGAATGTGAAAAACATATATGCTCCTAAACAATATGTTGTTCAATATTACTTTTTTTGTGCATTATACAAAATGACATTATACTGAATATAATTTTTGCAAAATGTAGAATTGTTCAAATTCCTTAAACAATCCTGTTAAGACTTTGGTTCGGACATAATTGACCCTATAAATGAATCTGTCAGTATGTCAATAAGTTGACATCATTATGATATTGAGCTTTTCTATCCATCAGCATAGTATATCTCAGTTTTTTAAGATCTTTCCATAAAGTTTTAAACTTTGCTCTATACAGGTCTTGCACATCTTTAGTTAGATTTATTCTTTAGTGCCTTATGTTTTTGTTGATATTGCATAAAATGTTTTTTATTTATGTTGGTGATATGTATAAGTGCAACTGAATTTTTTATATTAATCTTGTGTTCAGACTCCTTGCTAAACTTTATTATTACATCCATAGATTCTTTCAAGGTCTCTATGTAGAAATTCATGTAACCTGCAAATATTGACAGTTTCTCTTCTTCCACTACTATAGTCCTGATACCATTTCCCCTTTGTCTCATTACATTGGCTAGACTGTGTGATATGATGTTGAATTGAAGCACTGATAATGAATATATTTATTAATATCTCATTCCTGATTTTAAAAGAAATACTTCTAACAATTTATTATTGTCAGAAAGATGTTTACTCTTGAGTTAGTGTCAAGAAAATATACATGTCGTAAAATGAGGTAGGGGGTATACCCTCTTTACCAAGGACAAATTAGTAAATTAAGAGCATACCCGAAGTGCATGACCAGTTGGTTAGTTTTAGTCAGGATCCAAACAAGGCCTGTATATTGCTTATAATTGTTAAGTATCTTAAATTTTAAAATAGAGAACAGTTTCATATCCTTTCCTACATTTTCCCCATAGCATTGATTTATTGCTGAACAACTGTGCTATAGAATGGCTCACATTCAAGATTCATCTATTTATTTTTTACGGTATCATTTAACTTGTTCTTTCATTTCCCATATTTCTGGTATGGTAGAAAGAATTTATTCTAAAGGCTTTAATAAATTCAGGTTCATTTTTTAAGAAGCAAGTGTAATTCCTAGATGTTGCTGCGTCCTTCCCATTGCATGACATCGGGAAGCATATAATGACCGGCTGTCCCTCCCTAAGTGATGCTAAGATTGATTGGTGGTTTTGGGTGATAACACCCCGATCCCTCTCCTTAATCTTTTACCTAATGTTTCATCCATTGATGATTTTTGCTTGAATCAATTATTTTGTTTGGGATTTCAAAAGGGTGATTTTTCTAATTCTTTCATTTTTCTATCTTTACTAGCTGGAATACCTCTGTGGAGCTAAAATATAGCTCGTGTAAGAAATGGGTGATAAATCTTAATTGTTTCTCTTTGGTAATTTTCTGAGAATAGATTTGGTGCCCTAGTTCTCTCTCTAAAATGACTGATACAAAGTTTCTGTTTTCTTTTTTTAACTCTTTTAAATGAACTCATGGATTTCTATATTTAATACCTTTTAAACAGTTTCGGTCATAATTCTTTCTAATGTTTAAATTGTCTGGACTATCTTCAGCCAATGGGAGTCTTTTTGTGCTGACTCCTATGTCCTTTGGACATTACATTATTAGTCTCGGGTAACTTGTACAGTTCCTACCCTGGACCTCTAATAAGTCATTCCTCTAAGAAGTTTTCATTCCTATTAGTGGGAATAACATTTAAATGATGATAATCTGGACATTGGAAATTATCATTGCTTCTAGTTCTTTTTGGTAGACAGAGGTAGGAAACAAGTATTTTTAAAAAGAAAAAAATTATCAATTCATACAATGTTTTCAATTCAAATTTGATTTTATAATTTTTTACTTATTTTATTGACTATTTATATCTCTTCTCCTGGGCATTAAATCTTGGTTCCTAAATCCATTAACAAAAAATTTATTTATTTTATCGTGCAACATATATAAAATAGTTTCTAAATATTAATGTCACTATTACTGCTAACAAGATGCCTACTGAACAAAACTTAAAATTTCTTTGCAGCTCTATTTGTCTATTAGAATATATTTCACTATGGAGTTTCCTTCAAATGACTATGTATTAAATCACTGGAAAGAATTGTGTTCTTCTCAGTTTGGTTATGCCACCATCTTCATATACAGCTAGATTTATTTTTTTCATTGTGCTTTCAATTTTGGGGGACTTAAAAATTTTCATTTCACTTTTATATAATTTATATGATTCCAAAGTTGAAACTGTATATTCAAGTACTTATACCGATCTTACTTCCACCTCTGTCCCCTATACTGTGTTCCTTCTCCATGTTTATAAGTAACCATCGAAAAATTGATTTTTTGTTGATTCTTCCAATTTAAAAAATACAAACAAATATGTGAACTAATTCATATTCCCTTCTTTCTTACATGAGAAATAACACACTATATATATGAAAAGTAGCATACTATATAGTGAATATATATGCTTTAAAAAACCCAAGTTACACACAAATCTTTTACTATGTAGTATTTTTGTGTGTGTGCTCTTGCTCTCTTTCTCTCTCCGTTCCTCTCCTCCTCCCACTCACACCTCCCTCCCTCTCACTCTCTCTCTCTCTCCTCTTCAATATATTTGTTTGGGTATTTGGTTGAGAAGGTTTCTATTTTTGTGATAGTGGTTACTTTTATAGAAATACGCTTAAATAATACCCTTAGTACCTTCTTCTTTTACATATTAAGTATTATTACCTGACACTAGCAATACTGAAATTATCTGCTTACAGCTTCTTCTTCTACCCCCCTTTTTCTCCATTACTAATTTACTCACTAGTGAATTGTCTTGGTGTTAATATTTATACTCTTAATTATGCATAAGTTTTTACTATATTTTGCCAGCTCCAATACCTATGAAGTGATCATAAGATCCTTATTCTACTTTTTGTTTGCTCTTCCCCCTTTCCTGCTCTTTTTGTTAGCTATATCATTTTTACATTGTCAGAGTATCTAACGTTTTCATACTAATTTTTTGCCCTATCATCATCTTTAATTTTAGTTCCATAGTTAAATTTAAAAACATTCTATGCTTAGTCTTTTTTTTTATGCCAAAGCTTTTCGAATAATTTCTTATTTATCCAAAGGTCATTTTCTAGTAGAATACTCAGGAAGGGCTCATGTAATTAATATCCTTGAATTTTTTCATACTCATAATTATTCGGCTGAGGCATTTATTGTGGAAAGACAGATATAAAATTCTTGCCCTATGTTTTCTTTCCTTGAGTATCTTTTGAAATGCTCCATTGTTTTCCACTATTAAATGTTGCTGTTGAGAAGTCTGATGTCAATTTGATTTTATGCCCCTCATAAATGAAATCTTTTTGTTTAATGCCCAAGTAACTTTTTTTCATTTGTCCAGGGTAACTTTTACCCCTTTACAGCTTAAAGGCTCCCGCTTCCGTTATTACCATGAGATAGTTCATACATAGCTTTTCTGTGTAACTGTTTCTCTCTCACAGAGCAAAACCTAGTTCAGAAAAGTTTTCTGCCTCCAGCTCTGTTTTTCCTAGAGCTTTAGAGAGTTTATCTTCAAAAGAAGTGGTCTTGCCTTTAGACGTAGTATTTTTGCTGTTGCGGTACTTCTTGGGTTCTGTTTGCTCTGGACTCGCCCTCACTGTAGTATTTCAAACTCCTCTCTACGTTATCCCCAGTGTCCTGCCTGTGCAATTTGTTTTTCCTTTTACTTTCAGCAATTTTTCCCTGGGTGAGGCTCTGTCTTTCTAGAAGAGTATTTGCTGTAAGTACTTTGTCTTAAAGTTTCCCTCTTTCTCTCTCTCTCTCTCTCTCTCTCTTTCTCTCTCTTTTTAACTGACATTAATATAGCTACCTCAGCTTTCTCTTGGTTAGTACGTACATGACACATCTTATTTCATACTTTTATTTCAACCTTTCTGTAGCCTTCTCTTTTAGGTATGTATCTTTGAAACAGGATGTGGTTTAGTTTTTCTTTTGCAATTAGACAACTTCCGTTTTGTAACTGCTAATTTAATTGTATTTATATTATTTCGTTATTGATAATATCTGGAACTGTTTCAACTATATTACTAGCATTTATATGTGTACAACTTCTACTTTGTCTATACTATTTTCCCCTCCTATCTCTTTTTAAATGTTTAGTTTTCCTTTTACAATTTTTCTACTTACATAGATTTGAGCACAGTTACTATATTCTACTCTTTTTTAAAATTTTTTAAATCTTAACATGCATGTTTAACAATTCAAAAATGTCTAAGGTTCATTAGTATGTCAGGCCCTCAACAAAAATCAAACACACACACACCCACACATACTCATGCAAGTACCTAAGAATGCTCGCTATCTGATTACTTTGCTTCTGAGTGGTTCATGTGCCAACATTCTCTATTATATTACTTTTTTATTTTTGCTGTTAAAGCTGGACTTTATCTTCATATGTTTTTGTTACTACCATCTGTGTTTGGATTTATATTTCTGTTTCCACTTTCTTTGCTCACCATTCCTTCTTGCATCTTAAATCTTCCTTCTCAGGACATCTTTGTTATGCAGCAATAGATAACTTATACAATATCTTTGATCAGTTATAAAAAACTCTCAGCCATTATTTCATTTAAAATTGCTTCTGTATTCTCTTCTCTTTCTTAAAGATTTTGACTAAATATATTTTATATAATTTTAGTCCATGAATTATGTCCATTTTATGTTTCTGATCATTATATCTCCAAGTTGTATTCTGTAATATCTTCTGATTAATTATAAATCACTCCTTTCAGCTGTATCTAATCTACTATATAGCTCACTGAGTTTTTATTTTCAAAAGTGTATTTGTTATTCAAGGTTCTACTTGTTTTTTTTTTTGATTTCCTTGGTCATTTTTGATAGTCCCTTGTTCCTTGCTCATTTTTAATACTAATTTTTCAAGCATTTTACACTCAGGTATATTTATATTTGGTATCTGATATTTTCAACTTTTGAAATTCTTGGAGGTTTTTCTTTTTTGATCTGTTGATTCTTACTCATGAAGGCCTATTTCCTTGTGTGTTTGGCAGGTTTTGATTGTGAGGTCATATATGACTGCACTTATTCTGTGGAAATTCTGAGGACCTAAATTTTGTTGTTTTTCTGCAGAGAAGATTTTAATTTTCATCCACTGAAAACCAGGATGTATTGCTAACCTTGGAATGCTTTAGCCCCTTTTGAGGGTCCGTGCTTAACATGGGAATATCAGATTCAATTCCTTCACCTTGCAGTGGGCAAAGTTCCAGATATTTCTCAGCATTTGTTCCAAGACATTCCTCTGACTTTAGTTCTCCATCTGTGTTTGTTTACTGGTACCATGCAAGATTCAGTTCATCATTTTTTTCCCTCTCTTGGTTCTTGAGGATATCTCCTGAGCCCTGAAATGCTTTATAAAATATGTTTTATCTGTGATTTAGTTATATTTAATGGGAGAGTGCTTTGGAATATCTTCTTGTTCATCATACTGTTGGGAGGGGATATCTAAATTACTCACTTTTTACTGAAGAAAATCATTTCTCTTGTGTGCCATTCTTGAAATATGTAAAACTCTGATGACAAAGATATAATCTTTTCCATTAATAAAGACTGAATATTGTGTCCTTAAGAACAAAAAATCTTCAGCTCATAGCATTGTTTTATTTGTTCCTCTCCTCTAGCATTCTTCCAGGGAGTTGAAATTACCGTTTCAGTGCAATTTATTTATTAAGTAAACTTTTTTTTTCTGCAATTAGATCCAGGTATGGTTCTAGAAAAACACCTGTTTTCAATTTTTTTTTGAAAATGTATTTTAAAATTCATTAAAGCTATAAAACATGACATAAAATTAGAAGAAAATTACCTGTACCTCTGCCTCTTTACCTGAGCTGAGACACTCATGAAGCACATGAGTGCTTTGAAACAGGATGTGGTTTAGTTTTTCTTTTGCAATTAGACAACTTCCGTTTTGTAACTGCTAATTTAATTGTATTTATATTATTTCGTTGCATGTGAAGCACAGGTAGAGATGAGAGTCAGGCCCTAATGCCAGGGTTCCCTCACCACAAATAAGTCTGCTGGGGCAGGAGCATGAGAGAATCCATGAAGCCTGGAAGAAGACAAATCTAGAAGAGAGGAGAAAAAAACCTTTTTCTTTTACTCATGGGAACCAAGAATATCTGTTTAAGAATGCCCGTTTCTGAACCCTGGTCCGAGACCTACCAATCAGGATCTGAATTTTTGACAAACTGTCTGAGTGATGAGCTTCTCACAGTGAAATTTTACAACCTATGGATTCTCAGCAATTTCTTAGTGAGGAGAAACTCAATGTTGACATCAGACTCCCACCAGATGTGCTCTTGCTTGTTCTAATTATCTGTGCTCAAGTTAATATGGGGTAGATGCCATGTAGCATTCCAGATTGTGGGTGCAGTCATTCTTAAAAACGTTGTTTGATATATTAATAAGTTTTATAAGTTCAAGAGTGTCTTCATATAACTGTCATTTTAAATTACAATATGATAGTATAATGAGGGGAATAAATTACTCTTTAGCCATTTCTTTATAGTCACAGCCATTTCCAACTTTTGGCTATACTATATAATACTGTAATAAACTTCTGTGTGCCTAGAGGCTTTTTTTTCAGTTTTGATATTTTTCTTTGCACTTACTTAGATTTGGAATTACTGGGAAGAAAGACTTGAACACACTTAAGACTTGATAAGGATTGCCAAATTGCTTTCCAAAAAGTTATACCAATTCAAACTACTGCCAGTAATGTAAGAATATCAGCGCACCCCAGCCAGCACTGAGCATTATCATTCATCTATTGGGCAATTAGTGTTTTTATTGATTTTTAATTTTCTGCTTTTGGATTCCACCAAGTCTGATTAACTAGTCATCAGAAAGGGCTGGACTGAGTGAGGAGTGATGAGATACAGAGCTGAGGGCATCTCAATTGTTTGGATATCCCTCATACAATCTAACTGCATCTGTTTCCTCTTGATCTTCGAAAGTGCAGGCATTTAGCTCCTTTCAACCTTTATTTCCTGATTCATTAAATGAAGGAGCAAGGCCAGCTGCCCAACAAGGTCCTATTTGGCTCCAAGCTTCTAATAATACATTCCTTTAGTGTGAACCTTACCTTTTAAATCTGATCATATTTCTCTGGTTTTCTTGTCAATAGCTGCAGAAATTTGTCTATTATGCACATTGCTTTCTTTTATTTGGTTTCTTCAGTAGAATGTATTTTAGATCTGTTCCTCTTATGCTCTCCTTCTCCCTTTTGAAAATTCTGATTTTAAAAATGCAAATATGGTATATGAATATTTAAAATGTGATTTCCATTTAACAAATTACACATGATCACATAATTCCCAGTGCAGCTTTGCATCAGGGAAGAAGTGGGAATTTGTATTTTACATTAAATGCATAGCAGTTAAATACTTCAATACAAACAAACTGCATTTGAATAATATTAATCTCTTCCAAAAAGACCTTGCAAGGCACATTAAATATTTGAAACTTTTCCTCACTGTAAAGTTCTTGAACTCCTGAACATTTTCACTTTTCTCTGCTATTTGTAAGTTTGGAGAATCTTGATATTTTTCTATGCATTATTGTGAATTTTAAATCTCTACTTGTGAAGTTTTTCCTTCACAGGGATGGGGTGAATTGACAGGCCAGCAACTCCTCAGAGTAGACAGTGTTAAACCCGTAGTGCTAAATGCGGCAGTGAAGAGAGCTGAGTATATGGTAACCAGAAGGAAATTGTCCAATATATGATGTCCTGTCTAAAAGTGACAGAAACATAGATTCTGTATTTTGGTCATGACCTTGGAAATCATTAGTTTGAATCACCTATCTAATGTAGATCCAGGTACCAAATCTCTAGGTGGTTGGTCAGGGCTATGGTTTGGGTATAGTTTGGTGCTGGTAAGTCTCATGTTTAAGTTTAATCCCCAGTGTTGGAGGTTGGGCCTTGTGGGAGGTGTTTGGGTTATGTGGACAGCTCCCTCATGAATGGCTGGGTGCCATTCTCCTAGGAGTGAGTTCTCCCTCTATTAGTTCCTGAGAGAACTGCTTGTTAAAAAGGGCCTGGCACCTCCCACACCTCTCTCTAGTGTCCTTCCTCTTGCATGTGATGGCTGCCCCTTTTGCCTTCTGCCATGAATGGAAGCTTCCTGAGGCCCTCACCAGAAGCAGATGCTGGTGCTATGCTTCTTGTACAGCCTGCAGAACTGTGAGCCAAATAAGCCTCTTTTCTTTATAAATTACCCAGCCTCGGGTATTCCTTTATAGCAACTCGAAACAGAGTAAGGTATTCAGCTAGTCACTTCTTGAATACTTGCAGTGTTTAGAAGTTCAGCCCCTCACAAGCCAGCCCTACCTAGACTATAGTTGGATGGTATTCATTTTGGGAAAGTTGTTATTTATCTTGAGTTCAATTCTATTTCTTTCTAAGCCACTAATCTCAGTTTATTCTCCTGGAGCAATTACATGGGATTAGGTAATTCCCAAAGTAATTTTTGTACAAAATAATCTTTTATAGACACATTTGCTGTTCTTAATAATTAAAAATATGTTTCACAAAAATGAATGATTTTCAAAGTATACATTGAGGGAATTGAATTTGAAAACAAGTTAGGAATTATCAATGCTAATAATAATGATAACAATAACAACAAAACATCTAGCATATAGCATTTCTTCTGTTGCAGGCACTTCTCTAAGTATTTTACATATATGATCTCTTTTAACCCTATCACTATGTAAGAGGCATGTACAATCATCCCATTTTATAGTTGAGGAAATTGAGACACAAAGAAGTTATATTAGTTAGGGTTTTCCAGAGAAACAGAATATGTATGTATGGATATGTGTGTGTATATATTATACATATAATAAAGTACTGGCTCATGTGATTTATGTGATTATGGAGGTTGAGAAGTCTCACAATCTGCTGTCTGCAAGCTGGAGACCCAGAAAAGCCAATGGTGTAGTTTGAAGGCCTGAGAATCAGGAACGCTGAGGGCAGGAGAAGACTGATGTCCCAGTTCAAGCAGTCAGGCAGAACTAACTCAATATTCCTCCACCTTTTTGTTCTATTCAGAGGACTGAATGATGCCTAACCACCTTAGGCAGGGCCATTTGCTTTGCTCAAGCTACTAACTCCAATGCTAATTAATCTCTTGCGGAAATACCCTCCCAGACACACCCAGAAATGATGTTATTATCTGGACATCCACTGGCCAATCAAGTTGACATATAAAATTAACCATCACAGAAGTTAAATAACTTTCCCAAGTTATTCCCACATAGCCAGTAAATGACAGTGATTGGTTTTAAATATTGCTTGAGAATTTGTGCTCTTATATATTATGCTATACTTAGATTGATCACACAATTTATCATTCACATCAATACTTTGGAGAGTGAAACAGGCACTAGTAATAACTACTCCAGAACAACATCACAGCTACATCCTTCTTCTCAAATGACAGGCTGATAAGAACATATTGCAAAGGCTCAGTATCACCGTGAAAGACAGAACCAAGTTTTCTGGGGCCTGAACATTATGCAATTTTGAGGATTCTCTTTCAGAAAAAGAACATGAAGTTATGAATACACTAGATATCAAGGTGAATTTTTAATGAGAAAGAAATCACAAAAAAAAAATAGTAGAAACTTGGGGATTCAAGTCCTTTTTTTAAAAGATCTATTTGGGAAATTTACTAGAAACCCTTGGTTGCAGCTCGGCTTCCCGCCCGACTTGGAACATTTTGTAACTCCCAGATTTCACAGGGGTGGCGCAGATCAGGAGCCTTGAAGTTTAAGCTTCATTAGCGTCATGATAGATCTGCCTCTGCAGAGAGAATAAGTTGAGCATTTGGAGTGTTTGTGGTGGTCATTACTTGATAATAAGATAAAATAGTATTTTAAAATACACGTTAAAGGATCATCACGAACATGTCAAAATGGCACTTTAATGGTTCCCTGATTCTAGTAAGGCACCATTTGGGTCCTCTGGACCCTACAAGAACAATTCCTGCCCAGGCAGGTGGTCTGGTGACTTGCTGTGATCGGGTTGAGCTACTGGTTTTAAGTTTCTGGTATGAAGTCAGTACGAGTTAAGTGTGTTGTTTTGACATGGCTTTCCCTCTCTGCCCTATTGATCTCTGACTTCCCTCTCAGGTCCAATATAACTTCATAAGCTTGGATTCCTAGCCTTAGAATAACCTGTTTCTGTAAAGAAAACATTTGTGATTCTTTATTCTGCAAGGTCTGGTACCCCCCTCTCCCCATATCTAGGAATCTCACAGTGCCACGTGCATCAGCAACATTAGATTATCACTAATAAAGGATATGAAAAGCAAGTGATTATTGTACAGTGATCATTTATGTGTGGTTATGTATGGATTTGAATGCTCTCAGAGATGTAACTGAAATTCTCATTAATGTTCTACTGTACAATGCCAACTCCATTCTCCTTAATTTCTTCTCCTCTGGGCTGTCCTCCCTCACCTGCCTTCTCCCCACTCCCTCCCCCGACCCCATCTTCTAAGACAACAAATGCAAGAGTTTGGGTTAGGAGAGGGTTAAAGCTTATTTCAGGATTTGGAGGTTTTTGTTTGTTTGTTTTTATTTTTGTTTTTTGGTGGTGAAGGGAGGGATAACGGCACTGACATCCCTGCAAAAAAAAAGAGTATTAGAAATAGGAATTGAAGAAGTCCCTCCTTGCAGTCTTAATAAAAATTTCCCAGGGAGCCTGAAATCTGAAGCTAGCACTACTGCCTGTCAGCCCAAGTTGTTCATTATATTCTTGTTTGTCTTGTTTAGATAATACATTCCCTGGGCAAGAGGCCGGGTGGTTTTATAACAGTACCCATGTGTCTGTCAACACCATCTAAATTAAAGCAAACACTCCTCTCAAATGGCACCTTTTGATCATGTCTCCCTGTGCCCAGACTGCTTAGGACTGAGAGGTTTGAGTTTGCTCTGACACCATTAAAATGGATTGAACCCAAAATGACTGGGATGTTCTTGAGAAAATTCATTTTCTCATCCTGACATGGGCTGCAAGAAGACACACTGAAGCTGTAAAACACAGCTTGGAAATGACTAGACTAATTTTAGAACCCGTTTACACAGCTGCTCCACGGAAAAGTCAGCTTTCATTGTAATTCTTGCTCTGGGAGGGCTTGCCTTTTATTTAATTAAAAATGATCGGCAAGGCAGGCTTTTGATATAGCAAGGTCCATGGTAAAACTGCAAGGCGAGTGTAGTTGCAGTAGCTCTCTGACATTCTGTTTTATTAGATGTCAGTTTATAATTAGAAGTTTGAGTGACAGAAATCTGAGTACCCAGAAAAATGGTTTTGAGGATCTTAATTATTTCCAGCCGTCTTCCTGGCAAATATATGAGACTGTGAGATCCAACGTGGAGGCAGACGTTTGGCTTTGCCCAAACATTTCCTTTGAAGAATGCAGAAATAGGAAATGCTCTAGGGTTTAAAACCTGGTAAAGGGAAATTCATATTTTGAAATGCCATTGAAATTATCCCCTGCTAGGTGGAGGAGTTGCATGCTTGAAGCAATAGAGATTAGAAAAAAAACAAAGGGAGTCAAATATTCTAGGAAAAGACCTTAGTCTTGGTTATGAAGTTAATTAGAAAGATAAAAGTGCTTTCCCCTTCCAGTTATACTTATTAATACTTACGAGATGATATTCATTTTGTGGGATGACTTTTAGAAATATCTGAATTTGACTGAAAAAATGTTTTGAGATGATTTTCCATTTGTGCAAACTAGTACAACAATTCACTGAACTTTGGACGTCATCAAATACTCTTTTATTTTTTGACACCAGGTGTGCAGAATTGAATTTATCACTATCAAAAAATGTTTTTCTCATAAAGGCTATTTATATGTCTGAAATTTGCACCTCGAAAGTGAGTCAGTTAGGAATTTCTGAGGAGCCGATCAACTGAATTCTTAATCTTTTTTTTTTATTTCAGCATATTATGGGGGTACAAATGTTTAGGTTATGTATGTTGCCCTTGCCTCCCCCTAAGTCTGAGTTTCAAGTGTGCCCATCCCTTGGATGGTGCGCATTGCACTCTTTGTGTATGCAAATACCGGTCCCCTCCTCCCACTTCCCCTTGCCCGACATCCAATAGATGTTATTCTTATATGTACACTTATGTGTTGATCAGTCAATACCAATTTGATGGTGAGTACATGCGGTATTTGTTTTTCCATTCTTGGGATACTTCACTTAGCATAATGCATTCCAACTCTATCCAGGAGTATACAAGAGGTGCTATATCACCATTGTTTCTTAAAGCTGAATAGTACTCCATGGTATACATATACCACAGTTTATTAATCCACTCATATATTGATGGGCATGTCAGTTGTTTCCACATCTTTGCAATTGTGAATTGTGCTGCTATAAACATTTGGGTGCAGGTGTCTTTCTTATACAGTATCATTTGTTCTTTTGGGTAGATGCCTGGTAATGGGATTGCTGGATCGAATGGTACTTCTACTTGTATCTCTTTAAGGTATCTCCATATTGCTTTCCACAGAGGTTGCACTAGTTTGCAGTCCCACCAACAGTGCATGAGTGTTCCTGTCTCTCCATATCTACACAAACATTTATCGTTTTGGGAATTTTGATAAAGGCCAGTCTCACTGGAGATAAGTGATATCTCATTGTGGTTTTGATTTGCATTTCCCTAATGATTAGAGATGTTGAGCATTTTTTCACATGTTTTTTGGCCATTATTCTGTTTTCTTTTGAAAAGTTTCTGTTCATGTCCTTCGCCCACTTTTTGATAGGGTTGTTTGATTTTT
>CAUYSK010015503.1:0-28639 GCA_963575035.1 Avahi laniger | reverse complement strand
TGCGACCTGCAGGTGTGGCCGGGGTCCATGGATTGGCTTCATTAACAAGTCTCCTGTTAATGCTGATGTTGCTTCCCCTGACCTGTCAGCAGCTGCACTCAGCTAGAGACACCAGGCACAGCACAGAGTCCCTTACATCCAACACTTTATTACAACATAAATACTGCTGGGCCAAGTGAAGACCACCAATCGTCATCCTGAAACAACATTTTCTGCTGGCCCTTTAACGCTTACAGAGGCTGGGGAAGGCCATTATATCTGAGGAAATCGGCATTTGGAAAACAACATGTACATATGCATTAATGCAACATTTACTGAGATATACTATGTGCTCACAAGTACGCTACAGTGCACTGTGCTGAGAACCTCACATTGTCTGTGTTAATTCTCATAACACCCTGGGAGTCAGGCACTAAGTGTCCCATAATTCCCAGCAGGATCTAAATGTTGGGTCCAGCTTTTCAATTTTTCTTCCATTTCTTTGTCCCTGATAAAATAAGAATTTACAAAACGAAAGATGTACATGGATGGGAGAGATATGGAAAGGAAGGGTGGAGAGGTAACACTGAGGGATTTTTCATTGTTGCGTTTATATTTACTTACCTGTATCTTGTAGAGTATCTACTGGATCTGAAAGAATGGAAACCAGGTTGCTGGGTGAAATGTCTCTAGAAGCACAGGTTTTAATAAAAAATAAACCACCAAAATATACAGTACTTTGCAACCATTCACCTGCTTTTGCACTGTGGAAAATTATGAGCACCAGGTCTGGAGAGATGGCAGGAGCAGCCGCCCTGATCTCTGTGCTGCTTGTTTATTTTTCTGTCTTTTCTAAGCTTGTCCAAGAGAAATTCTACTTCCAGAATTTATATGCTTTTAATCATTTCAAAGTGCTTTCTTATCTATTTTACAACATAACAAAACAAGCCATTTAACATACTGCATAGGGTTTTCTAGGACAATTATATTAGATACTAAATATTCTGAACAAAGTAAAAGCAATAGAAATGCCAACAACAATTCTTTCCACGAAGTGGTCCCCGTGAAGCCAAAGTCCCCTGTATATCTCCCCTTCTTTGTACTGACCACACATGATACTGATTCAACCACTTACCCATTTGCTTTTTACTGAAAGTTCCTAGACAGTAGCTACTGTGACTGCTTTATCACGGTTTTTGTTTTTTTTAATGGTCATTTGAAATCCTGGAAGCAGTTGGTTTATTTATCAGCTTAAATCCCTAAGTTTCTTCCTTATTCTTCACTCAATTACCAGGAAATTGTAGCAACTCCCATCTGGGGACCAACCAAGATTTCTTCTGTGAGGGGAGAAACAAACCCTGGGTGACACATTCCTCTCCATCTGAAATGGAAAGAGGGTTACACCCTGTTGTGAGCCTGACCCCAGTCTGTAAAGGACATCCCCAGTGTCTCAAAGACTCCCAGGTGCTTGAGAAAGGGTCCCTGGTGAGCCTGGGCTGAAGTCCCTGTGGTGACCCAGGCAAAAGAGACTCAGGCTGACTCTGTGAAGACCGATAGAGAATGAACCTGTCCTGTGGGGCAAACATCGATCCAGGTGTGATACCGCCTGTCCTGATAAGCTCACTCTGTGGTAAGAGGAAGAACGCCCTACCCTAGTAACGCAGTGTCTAGGCAGGAGAAGTTGTCATCAAGGATCTGGATATTTTGTGGTTCTGACCTTTGTATGTTAATCGATCTTCTCCTTTTTTATGTTGTATCAAGGTAGGGCCTGGTGTCCCTGGAAGTGTTGGATTTGATTCTGTGATAATGGTTTTTACTTATAGGTTATACTCAGAGCACTGGGAGCCACTTACAGAACTAAAACAGGTCACAGGACAAGATCTGGAAAATTCCACAGGCTCCACCTTGAAAGACTTCCCAGGTTTACAAAGTCAATGTTGGTCTCTTATGCTTCAGAAAATGTCTCTCCTGAGGACATTTTTGTACATCCTCAGTGTGAAGTCTGGCCCTGTCTTGTGAATCCCAGATGAAGGCCAGATCTTGTGTGTATATTCAAGGAGAAATTACAATTGATTTGTTTCTTGGGTTTTACAGTGAGGGCAGGGAAACTGAACTCTATGCGGCCTGCTCTAGGGCATCCTGAGGAATCCCAGGCCTTGGATTTAGAATTTGAAACTGCAGACTTAGGGACCTAGAGAGGTGGGGAAGCAGCACCACCCATTGCACAGTCCCTGGCCTTTGGGCAGGAGGATGCAGCGGACCCTGAGATCCTCAGTCATCCATCTGGGTAGGCATCAGAGCCCCATGGCCTCCGAATCACTGAATCAATTTCAGGTCTGCAGATGCCAGGAGCACTGAAAGACAGAGCTAGAACGGATGATTGTTACACCGTGAGAGTATATTTATAGGAATCTGGTCTAATTGTACTCTAGAAGGTACTGCACTCCATAAATAGGCAGAAAGGCCAGAAAGCCTATGTATTTAAAAATTATAAAATGAGTATTCATAAAGTGGTAGGATCTGATTAACAGTTAAAATTGCTTGTTCCAACCAGGTGCAGTGGCTCATGCCTGAGACCCTAAAACTTTAGGAGGCCAAAGGAAGAGGGTCATTTGAGCCCAGGAGTTTGAGACCAGTCTGGGCAACACAGTAAGACTATGTATCTACAAAAAATAATAAAACAAAATTATGTGGGCATGGTTGCACATGCCTGTAGTCCTATTCAGGAGACTAAGTGAGGAGGATCACTCAAGCCCAAGAGTTTGAGGTTGCAGTAAGTTAGGACAGTGCCACTGAACTCTATCTAGCCCAGGGGACAGACTGAGCTGCTGTCTCAAAAAATTGCTTATTTCTTAGGTCTTGGCTATGAATTAAGGTTATTAAAACTTAAAATTCTGACTGACATATGGTAACCAAAGTTAGAGATAAGAAGAAAAACAATTCTACATCAAGAATGCATAAAGAGGCCGGGCGCGGTGGCTCACGCCTGTAATCCTAGCTCTTTGGGAGGCCGAGAAGGGCGGATTGTTTGAGCTCAGGGGTTCGAAACCAGCCTGAGCAGGAGCGAGACCCCGTCTCTACTAAAAATAGAAAGAAATTAATTGGACAACTAAAAATAAACAGAAAAAATTAGCTGGGCATGGTGGCGCATGCCTGTAGTCCCAGCTACTCAGGAGGCTGAGGCAGGAGGATTGCTTAAGCCCAGGAGTGTGAGGTTGCTGTGAGCTAGGATGACGCCACGGCACTCACCCTAGCCCGGGCTACAAAGTGAGACTCTGTCTCAAAAAAAAAAAAAGAATGTATAAAGAAAATAAGATATGCTTTTTGGTGAAAGGTTATAAAAAAGAAACCATGAGGATATGTTTTTTTCTTAAAAAAGAAATTTTGCCTAGAGGTTATGTAAAGGTTGTACTAAATTAAAACAGTAAAAGAAAGGAAAATGATGTAAACTGGATACAGAAAATTGGAGAAAGAAAAAGAATGGGAAAATTGTAAAAGGTTAAAAAGGTTTATAGAAATCTTATCTCATGTAGTTAGAGCTGATTCAGATTAACTAGATCTACGTAAAAGGTTTTATTAAAATTAGCTGTGATAATGATACCATAATACAAGTATAAAACCTGGTGTTCCCTTTTAAACAAGATTTTCATGAAGTATTAATAAAAGATAATAAAAGACTTTTGTTCACCTTTTGAGTAAACTATGGGGGAAAAAAATGACCAAATTTCTTAATCAATAACTTCTTTACCATGACCATTTTAATTCTTGTCCTATTTCTTCTTGGAGACTTCTTTCTCATCTTCACAGAGATTGAGAAACCCTTTCATTGGTAAAATAATCTGCTTGTAAAATACATCCAATTTTTTAGCATTTCTATTGTGTGTACCACCCTCAGTCTTCTAGGTTGGTAAAATATACAAATTTGGTAATAAAAATTCAACTGGCAAAGTTTACAGAAATCTTTAACCTTCCCTGGCCTAAGATTCTTCTTTTGCTATTATTTAACATATGTTTTACTCTGTTTGGAAAACATTAGCTTTCTTTCTTTAAAATAACAGAAAGGCCCACGCACCTTGATGAACTACCCTACAACCACCTCTCTTTGAAGGTGATATTCTTCATTATCACCAAGGTCTTAGAAAAGTTTCTCACAAAAAAATTTAAATTAATTAAAGTTTCTTCTAACAGTGAGCTACAAAGAGATGAAAGTATCAAAGATCATGGCCTCCAACCTGAAAACTTTGCTTACTGGAAACACCATCAAATAAAAGATTCCCTCCAACACCACTGAAAGAAATCATATCAAGTATTGTTGACCAATCCCTGTGCTGCTAAATTTTAAGGCAATATTTCTTAGTATATTTGGTCACTCTTCTACCTACAGACAGCTCTCAGGAAAGCCAACACTGTACTTGTTCCCTCTAACTTTTCTCTACACATGACCGCCAATCTATTTCAGATGGAGATCCTATTGAGAAAAAAATGCTAATTTACCTGCCTGGCCATGACAGAGACAGCTCCATGCATTTCATCGAAAGCATACCTTTGCCTTGGTGGGTGTCACTTCCCAGAACACATGATTAGAAATTTCTGTAACCTTAAAAAATTGCTGATAAAACTGTGGCCTCCATAACAGAGCAACAAAAAAAAACTACTGATTCAGTGGCTGAGGTTGTTCTAGGCAATCATGTTGCTTTAGATTAGATATTAGCTGAGCAAGGAGGTGTATGCATGGTGGAAAACACCTCTTATTGTGTATACATAAGTACTTCCCATCAAGTAGAAACTCATCTATGATAAATTAGAAAAAAGGCACTTGGCTACAATAAATCTCTACAGAAGAACCTGGATTTGATTTTCTTCATGTTTTTTGTAGGCTTCCTAAGGGAATTGGTATTTTGTTATTGTTCTGGCATACACATTCTTTTCTTATCCTTATATGCATTACATTTTTATGATTCAAATTATTAATGTTTTACTTCTTCCAAGAAAATTAAAATCATGGTAATTCCAAAGACTAGAAAAATTAAAACAAGTGGCAGCGGCTATGTAAATCAATGACTTGGTTGAATTCTCACTTTTGCCATTCTGTGATGCCATCACAATTTGGCTTTGGGGTGCTCTTAAAATTCCTCACTGAAATGTCCCCCTTTTCCCCCATCCCAGCATCAGACAGGACTATACAGGAATGACCCTTCCCATCAACTAGGAACACCTTAAAAGTCACACTTTGATTATCAACGCTTGTAAAAAGAAATATTTTGCTCAAAAGGAGGAAACAAAAAAGAAAATTTCATTTGAGCAATGAAAGCAGCCTCTAAAGCATCAGGCCCAGAGAAACACAGGAATGAGGCAGCAGCCAGGTCCGACTCCACTCCTTGACCCTTGAGCTAAGTAACCATCTCCAAAATCTCTCTGCTATGTGGACTCTGGACTGACCGATGTCATGAGTAGCTACAAATTAACCTAACAGTTTCACATGCTGAGCACAATAATTCACGCCCTATAGTTAACAATGTATAGCCAATCACTAATAAGTGTTATTTCTGTTAACTAAGAAATATTCCTAATGAACAACTTCACACGGGCCCACTTCTTTTCTCCTTTTTGCCTTTAAAAAATCTATTTATAATAAAGACTAAACAGAGCTCACATCCAAAGCTACTTTGCTCTGAGTCTTG
Source organism: Avahi laniger (assembly GCA_963575035.1). Taxonomy (NCBI): domain Eukaryota; kingdom Metazoa; phylum Chordata; class Mammalia; order Primates; family Indriidae; genus Avahi; species Avahi laniger. The sequence goes on along the minus strand of CAUYSK010015503.1, from coordinate 22,979 downwards.
TAAGCAACTGTTCTTACTGTGGCTAAAGTAAACCCTTTAGAATTATATTTTGGGATGGGCGTGGTGACTCACACCTGTAATCCTAGCACTCTGGGAGGCCGAGGTGGGAGGATCATTTGAGCTCAGGAGTTCGAAAGCAGCCTGAGCAAGATCAAGATCCTGTCTCTACTAAAAATAGAAAGAAATTAGCTGGACAACTAAAAATATATAGAAAAAATTAGCTGAGTATGGTGGCACATGCCTGTAGTCCCAGCTACTCGGGAGGCTGAGGCAGAAGGATCGCTTGAGCCCAGGAGTTTGAGGTTGCTGTGAGCTAGGCTGACACCCCGGCACTCACTCTAGCCCGGGCAACATAGTGAGACTCTGTCTCAAAAAAAAAAAAAAAGAAAGAGAGAAATTAAACTCATTTCTAGTAAGTGCTGTTACAGACATCAGAACAAAGTCTTGTGATTTCATAAATCAGAACAAAGTATTCTGCATCTAGGTTTTCTCCATTTCTATGACTTAACAGAGCTGTCACTCATGTGTCTTCTCCAGAGAAGTATAGAACCTTGGAAAAGACTGCTGTGCTAGGTTCTCAGACTGCTACCTATTATGGGCTGAATTGTGTCCTCAAATTTATATGTTGAAGTCCTAATGCTCAGTACCTCAGAATGTGACTGTATTTGGAGATTAGACCTTTAAAAGAGGTAATTAAGGTAAAATGAGGTCATATGGATGGGCCCTAATCCAATATGACCACTATCTACATAAGAAGAGGCTGGGCGCGGTGGCTCACGCCTATAATCCTAGCACTCTGGGAGGCCAAGGCAGGAGGATCGCTTGAGCTCAGGAGTTCAAGATCACTCTGAGTAAGCGAGACCTCGTCTCTACTAAAAATAGAAAAATGAGCCAGGTGTGGTGGTGCTCGCCTGCGGTCCCAACTACTGGGGGGTGCTGAGGCAGGAGGATGCCACCGTACTCTACCTGGGGCCAACAGGAGACTCTGTCACCAAAAAAAAAAAAAAAAAAAGAGGCAATTAGAAAAAAACACGGAGAGAAGACCATGTGAAGATACCAAAGGTAGATGGCCATCTATAAGCCAGGGAGAGAAGCCTTAGAAGAAACCAACCAACTCCACCAACACCTTGATATTGAACCTCTAGCCTCCAGAATTGTGAAAAAATAAATGTCCATTGTGTAAGCTTCCCAGTCTGTGGTACTTTGTTACGGCAGCCCTAGCAAACTAACACGCCCAATCTATCAGGGCCTCAGAGCATGACGTTCGAATTCAACTTTCTTCTACCTTAAGTTCTATAAGCCTTATCTGCTTTAAAACAAACAAACAAACTCTCTTTAAAAAAATGATGCATTTATCTTTCCTGAACAAACACTAAGGAAGAAAGACTAATGGCAAATAGCTAGTTTGGTTCTTTACTGTGTCTTTTTGTCCAGTTCAGTACGTATTTATTGAAATCTTTTATGTACCTAAGATTTGTGCTATCCTGTGACCTAGAAACAAGGACAAGTGCCTGGAGAATAAGGCACACAACGTTAAACAGGGAGAATTTTTGTCTGTCTTACACGAGTGTTTTTATAAGCATGACAAAGAGAACAACTAAAACAAAATGAAATAGGCTGGAGTCAACAGCAAGCGGGAGAGTTCACGGGAGCACGTGGGGTGGCAGAAGCATGGGAGCAGAAGGGAGCTCAGTCAGTCCTGTGGTCACCAGCTGCTTGACATGAGTTATCTCATTTAACTTCTCTAACCTTTTAAGAATCAGATATTAGCATCCCTGCTTTACATGGAGAAACCAAAGCACAGCATGATTAAAATGCACAACTAGTTAAGTGACAGAACCAAGATTTTCATACTGGTCTGTACACCAAAGTTTTCATTATGTGGAGAATTATACAGAAGTTGTATGCTGAAAATATGTAAATAATCGACTGTTGAGAATTAGGAACCTGGGTTATTAAGAGATGTGAAAAGGATTCAAGACACAACCAATAGTTATTCAATACCTGCTGTTATGCTTGAATACACTCTACCTAAAAGGGTCAGCACATGATAAGTTGCTGAACAGTACCTGATACATAGTAATGGCAAAATCTCATATATCAATTACTACTATTATTGTTACTACCTCATTAAATCCTCCCAACAATCCTGTGAGGCATATCTGGTTACAGTTACCCCATTTTAGAAACAAGAGGAATGAAGTTCAAGGAAGACAAGCTAACTTACCCAAGGACACAGAGCTGCAGTGGGGGTGTCAATTTTGAGTTCAAGAATTAAAATGGATCTCTTAAATACACATATTTTGAGTGTTTTTTCTCTTACCTATCAGAGCAGGAAGATAGTTCCCTTTACCAAATTGAAATGCTCCAAAGGAATTTTAATAAACTCCTCAGTTCCTAAAACTCTTCCCTTTCTACTCCTACTGGGCTGCAAGCCACAAGAATCAAACGAGAAGCTTAAAAGGCAGAAAGCAAAGAAAAATGAAAAAGGCTGCCCCAGATGGCCAGAGATGATCCAGGAAGGGGGCAGAGCAGATCCTGTACACGGGTACATGAGAACCCACAAACAATTGTGCAGTGTGGAGTAACTGGCAGCTGGTCCGCTGGGGTGACAAGAAACACTGAGTGAGCTGCCTAGACACAGAAAACTGGGGCCAAATGAGCCTCTGAAAGTCAGGCTCAAGCTGAATTTCTGACTGCTGCCAACATGTCTGAGTGGGCTCCCAGGCCATTCCAGAAAGAGAAGATGTCTTAGATAAAACTGAGCATGCAGCAGTGACCAAAGGGAAGAAAATGGCCAGTCAATATAATACAGCTACGTGGACCGAAGGGCTGGGCGGGTGCTCACCTCTCCCCCAGTACCTGTGTCCTACAGTGCAGATCACAGAGCTGTCTCTCCACCCAACTACAAGTCCCTCAAAAGCAACTGGCACACAGAAGCCTTTCAATAAATGTGGGTTAAATGAACAAATAAATAAAAAAGCAAGCCCCTCCCCTCAAAAAATGAAGTTTATCTGCTTAGATTTGATGTCACCCAAGAATATAAACACATTATCAAAATTTTTGTCCAGAACTCTGGTAAACAGCTGACATCCTAGTCTAAAATTTCAGATAATCTGTACCCAGTTAATTTTTATCTGTCATTTCTGACCCTCTTATTTTAAATAAGTGATTTCACTTCAAGTATTTATAACACAAAGATCATACATCTTCAATGTAAGTTCTCCTTTAATGTCAAATGAAGCTGAACGGTTTTATTTTATTCATCACCAAGCAGGAGTATAAAAACATCAGCACTCACTCTTCCTTTTTGCACTATCTCCTCCCTTTGCATTTTCTAATATTGTAAACAATACAAAAGAGAAAAGCAAGCTTGTTCTTCATGTAGAGTAGAGATGCGAAACACAAGCACTGTACCTTTCTCCCTAGCCAATCAAGATCTTGCCGCTATGGATGAAACTCCCTTCACCACCACCACCAAAGAACCATAAGAAGAAAGCAAACATCAGAATAAATTCAAGGAGTAACAAAAGAGTTAGAGAAGCAAGTGGTCGAACATTTTATTTTTATAGATGAAGTTAAGTTACCTGACTTAAAAACGGTGGCAGATATCCTATAAATATATACAACTATTATGTACCTGTAATAATTGAATTTTTTTAAATGGTGGCAGAATTGAATATATTGCCCTAATCTCCTAACTTTTCTGTCTTTTCAAATTCAATGATTAAAGCTGTGCTTGAAAACACCAAACATTACTTCTCAACTTCATTTCTCTTCATATGTGTAAATGGCTAACACTAATGAAAGAGTATTTGATCTTTCCAATGTTTCACTACCATTCATATTCTGAGACAATAAACCCTCTTAAGTTTAGGACCAACTCCTTTCGCCACAGAGGATGGTTAATTTTGTATCCAAATGGAAAAATAAATGACTGGTAATATTTCTAGGTTTCTAAAATCCCTTTACATCATAACAAAGGATTATCCTGTGGAGTAGTTAGAGCTTGATACTAGGTATCCTTTCCTAAATCAAGAAAAGGTCCTTGAAAATTCCAATTGCTTTTCTCAAACAGTTCTTAATGGTTAAGTCCAAGCACCCAATTTCATCTGTTTTATAAGTGATTAATGCTAAAGCTTTAGGTAATGAGCTGATTCACAAAAAGTCCCCAAAAATTTTACATGCACACTCATTTATATCTAGACATCTTGAATATTCCATTGGTGCTTAATATTTAACCCACACACTAACTCTAGGCAATGGGTAAGGTACAGACTGAGGGGAGAATGGTTAGATCCAAGTAACAAATCCAGTGTTGCTGTACAGGAGGATCAAAGTTGAAGGTATTGACATGACCCCTGTCTTCTGTGCTTCTGGGCATGAATCTTATAGAAAGGCTTATCCCACAGTGACACAAGGAGACAACCTCATAAATGGCAATCCCTCCATTGGCTTTCTACATGCCAACACTTTTATACACTCAGAAAAAAGCTGAGCTTCTACTTACACTTATGTAAGTCTTTAATCTGGCAAAAGGAGCACAATTAGGGCATATATAAATGAAATCAACTTTTATTACCTTACGAGACACACGTGGCTCTTTGTAGGTACTACTTTCCAATGATCTGTAACCACTGAGGGTTGGAGAGGAGGATGGAAACGAATATGTTCTCTGTGTTATCTCTTTGATCCAACTACTTCAGTGAATTATGTAACGCTCCAGTTGGGGGACAATGCAATCATTTATTAAGAAATTCTAAATTAAGAAGGAAGCCCAGCAAGGTTAAGAGACACATCTTAAGAACTGCAACCCCAACATCTTAAGGTCCAACCTCAGGATGGTCCCTCAGTTAGCTGGCTATCTTACCATATGCCAGCTGTCCCAACTAAAGGATCCCATGGGCATAGAGAAACCCCTTCTCTCCCCATGAGAGAGGGCTGAGCTTCTCAAGATACTACAGAGAGCCAAGAGGCCTCTTCTCAAAGCAGGGAATATGAAAAACGTGGGACTAGGCACTGATGCTGAAGGTCAAATAGCAAATTAATTTGATGTAATAATCAAAGGTGACAATAACAACTCCTACAATTTGTACATCACCTAATATTTTATAAATGCTTAGCACAGAACTTGACTCATTATAATACTCTGAAGATCTTCTAGGCAGTGGATAAGGTACAGATAGAAGGGAGAATAGTTAAATACAGATAACAAATCCAGTTAACGTGAGCAACATCACAGTCCTAAATTCTAGATGAGGAATTCTCAGGTATGATTAAATAACGGAACCTAAGGTCAGCTAAGTAGGTGACAAGATTCATATCCAAGTACTCTGACTGCAAATGTCATGCCACTTCTAGTAACAATATTTATGATCATCACTTTAAAATTATTGTAGTTCCTAGACCTGCTGCTAGATATTATTTAATGTATTAATAAAGCAGCACAAAAATTACTGTATCACCTTTTAAAAGAAATTTGACCACTGTATTTCAAAATAATTGGTCTCCTTTGTATCTATGAATTTTATATTTTACTTTTAAAAAGACTTCCTCAGTCTGCCAATGGATTCCTTGGCACAAGAAAGAATTAAGCATCCATTCTAACAACACTCAGATAATGCCTATCACAGATCAAAATGACCATATTATAAGTTCAAGTTTGTGAACCTGACGGGTTTCAAAGAACATACAGAAATACAAAATTCACCTAACCTTGGTAAAGTTTTGTCATCCAACAGGTTAGGAAAAGGTTTTACTTTAAAAAGTTAATACATATGATAAATATGGGTTATTAATTTACAAAGATAGATGATAATAACTGTGTAGTAAATCAAATGCAGTGTAATGGGCATAATTTAACAATAATGATTCAGAAGTCATTTCTGGATGTGATACTGTCTCAATATTATTATGAAAATCAACTCTCGTTTTCATCTAGAAGTAAAGAATAGCATTTTAGCCAATGGAATGCTAAATATCAATGAGTGTGCCATGCTGTTTTGGTAATGATTGTTTTACTTATATTCTTATATTTTACTTTACTTACTTATATTCTCACTTGATCATCTTTTTAAGGAACAATATGAACAGTAGAGAAGAATCACTTAATTTTAGATTAGAAAAGAACCTCAGAGATCCTCAAACATTTTCCTTTCTCCTCTTCCCTCCACAAGCTAAAAATGGCTCCAGCCAGCCAGCTAAATTTTGATAAATGCCTATTATGCGCTGGGCACCTTTCAAGGAGCTGGCAAACCACTGATGAAAGGACACACAAAGTCCTTGGCTTTCTGTGGAGTTTAAATGATGAAAGGAAGACAGACAATATCAAGTAAACAAACAAGTGATACCCCCAAATAAATAAAATCACAGAGCGAGTTGGATGCAGACCCCACCTGGGCATACATTTCCTACTGCTAATTCTGTGTTCTGCAACATCACAATGCCAGGATCATAGAAGTCAAAGAGAAAGTGCAGAACAAGAAAAAGGCTCAGAAAAAGGAAACTTGCACAATACTTTGTGGGGAGGGGACACTCTTGGTACATTTAATTTAGCATTGCCAACCCTATCTGTCATCACTCTTCAGACAAAATAAACCATAAAATGAAAAATAAAATTGCTGCAAATCCACTGATAATGAAAACTAAATGGTACCTAAGTACTATGCTCTTTTCCACAGCATCCCTCCCAACTCCCATGTACACACTCTGTACATTGTGGAACATTTTCCTAACTTCCTATAGAAAAATCAATTCCTCCAAAAGACTTAAACTCTTCAAAGAGAATCTAGTTTACATTATTGGCTGCCAAACGGGTCTGATTTTTTGTGAGGGCCCAGGGCAATCCCCCATGCTCCTTTCTGTTCATCATTTTCACAGTGTTGAAGGTGAAACAAAGCAGTGGTTTAATCCCAGGTTGTAATTACCAAAGGGAAGCAGTTGAGGCTAATGTTTAAAGCTTAGCTGCCTTGGCTCTGCAAAACAGAGGGAAAGTATTCCATGGCCTCCACCTAACAGGCCCCACTATTTCTCCACAGGGGCTTCTGCTTTCTGGCCAACTCTTCAAATGGTCCCCACTGGAGAATGATCAACCAAATCAAAATTTAAATGCATTTTTCAATATATTTCTTGTCTCTCCCTGGCCAAGGGAAATGAAATGTATATAATTTCAACAGGTACTGATCCATTAACTAATTCCCAAAACGATGGAATGAGGCAAAGCGTGTACCTCTGCTATAATAACAAAACTACTTATTTTGACTACTATCCAAAGTTTTGGGATTACAACAGTTAATCTGGAAAAAGAGTAGTGTCCCAAATGACAAAGCATTAACTGCAACGTTTTGACTTTTTCTTCTCATATGCTTTTTTAATCTTTGGTTCAATATGAAGTTTTTCCTATAACATTTGAAAAATATATCATAAATCACTATGGAAGCATGGAAAATAAAATTTCTTAAGCAGCTACTGAAGAAATTTTTATTAATATATACATAAATTATTCAGAAAGTTAATGATGAGGTTAAAAAAAAAATGAGAACCACAGCCAGTATACAATGGAAGGAAAAATTTGCTTCATACCATGTGATTTCAGTATGTACTTAGGAAGGCAAGCTCTGTCGAACTTTCACTGGAATTGCTGTAACATAGTCTTTTTCATTATAATAGCTACAATTTATTCAATGCCCACACCTCACGTAATATCTCTCTTAATTCTTCCTTCTACCACATCAAGTAGGTATTCACATATGTAGTGAAAGAATTTATAAAAGTTACACAGAAAGTAGCCAACGTGGAATTTGAAGGAAGGACTCTCCAGGTAATGCCCATGTTCTCCCCAGCTGTATTACCTGCCTGGTTTTCCCCCAGTTTCAACTCTAATCACACTCACAAATGCTTTTATATAATGGAGATGATGATGACTGTGATAAATTAAGTTCCCTCTTAACTAAATCCACTTTCTTCACAGTTGAAAAAAAACTTAGCCTATATTTTCTCTGCACCTGCACAACTGTCTATTAAATGCCAGAGTTTGTCTTACTGTAAGATTATCTGCTCATTGCTAACATTTGTATTTTATCAAATTTATTTGATCAACTTTATCAATTTATCTTTAAAGGACTTTCAGCTATTTATTATACAACGAATTTGTTGTAATCAAGAATTTCTCCATTCACTCAGTGTAGAGTTACTAATGTAACATCTTTAAATGTTCACTTGCCTCCCTCTTCAATTTTCTTACAGTAACAGACCATCCCATACATGAGTAGCTGGCGTTTTAAAATGGGAGATGTATAAGTATGCACACCACACATCTGTATTCACACTGCCAGAAAGCAACACATCCATAAGGACAGGCTCTGCCACTGACTTCAAGAGTGTATCGTAGTAAGAAAGGTCAGCATAAACAGAAATGCCTGGGTTGCAATCCTGGTTCTAGTTGGGGCCTCAGCTTCCTCATACATAAAGACAGGATGGTGAAAGCTGGAGACAAAAAACATTTAGCACAGTACACAGCATACACAGTAGTTACTACCACCATCACCACCACCAATAAATCCAGTGTAGGCGGGGCCATTTTTCTCAGCTTCCCCAGTGTTTGCTGACTCTTAATTGGGACAAGTTACTGTCTTCCCCTTCCCACCCCTTTTGTAATAGCTTTGAGACATAATTTATATACCATAAAATCCATCCTTTTAAAGTGTCCAATTTAGTAGTTTTTAGTATATTCACAGAGTTAAGTGAGCACCACCACTATCTACTTCCAGAACATTTTCATCACCCCAAAGAAACACCACACCCATTACCAGTCACTACCCATCACTCCCTCTCCCAGCCCCTGGCAACCACTAATCTATGTCAGTTTCTATGGATCTGCCTACAGTGGACATTTTATATAAATGGGATAATACAATACATGGCTTTTGTGTCTGGCTTCTTTCAGTCAACATATAAAGAAAGGTTCATCCACATTTTAGCATATATCATTACTTCACTCCATTTTATGGATGAATAATATTCAATTGCATGGATATATCACACTGTATTTATCCATTCATAATTGATGGATATTTGGGTTGTTCCCACTTTGGAGCTATTATGAGTAATGCTGTTATGAACATTCAGTTTTGTGTGGTAATGTTTTCATGTCTCTTGCGCATATACCTAGGAATGTAGTTGCTGTGTCGTATGGTAACTCTGTATTTAACCATTTGAAGAATAGCCAGATTGTTTTCCAAAGCAGCTATACCATTTTACATTACCACATACAGTGTAGGAATGTTCCAATTTTCCCATATCCTTGCCAATACTTGTTATTAATATTGTCTGTCTTTTTGACTATAGACATCCTAGTGTGTATAAAGCATACCGCATTGTGGTTCTGATTTGCATTTCTCTGACAGCTAATGAGACTCAGCATCTTTTCATGTGTTAATTGGCCACTTGTATATCTTCTTTAGAAAAATGTTTATTCAGATCCTTTGTTCATTTTTAAAATGGGTTATTTGTCTTTTATACTCTTGAATTTTAAGAGTTCTCTATATATTTTCAATACAAGTCTCTTCTAAGATATATGGATTTGTATATATTTTTCCCCACTTTTCAGTTTTTAGTGATATCCTTTGGGACACAAAAATTTTTAATTTGGATGATGTCAAATTTATCTATTTTTTTCTTTTGTTTTTTCTATGTTTTTGGTGTCACATCTAAGAATCCACTGCCTAAGCCAAGGTCATAAAATTTTACTCCTATAGCTTTATAGTTTTAGTTCTCACACTTATGTTTATAATCCATTTTGAATTTTTTATATGACATGAGGTAGAGGTTCAACTTCTTTCTTTTTGCATGTGGATTTCCAGTTGTTCCAGCACCATTTGTTGAAAAGATTATTCATTCCTCCACTGAACTGTCTTAGCACTCCTCTCTCTTTTAAATACATATTCAGAACATTTCATTTTTTGCAGGTATGGATCAGTCTCACCTTGTTATTTTCCAGCTATTGAGCATTGTTTTACTTAACTTGAACCTGCAAATCTTTGAAGCATATTTATAAACCTCTCCTAGACTTACTTTATTTAAGCTTGGACACTCATTTACATTTAAAAACATTTATCAAGTACCTACTATGGGCCGCGCAGTATTCTAGATGCTGAGACACAATTGCCAGGAGGCAGTATGAGTTCTTTGGAGTAATTATGAAATGCATTGTATTCCATGACAGAGACAGAGAAAAAGTGCCAAAGATGCTGAAAGAACAGAACCACTATTTCTACACTAGAGGTTCTAAAAGGGTCACACTGAGGAGAGGCATCTGACCAGAAAGAATGACTGAACTGTCAGACAAAGAAGGGCTCTAGAGTATTCCAGACAGTGGGAAATTATGGGTACAAAAGCATGCAGTTGTAAAAAGGGCCCAAGGTATCTAGGGAGCAGAAGTTTAACATGTTACAATGTGGGGCAACAGGTAAACGTGCCCCTTAAAAGGTGAGCAGGACTGAGTGTTAGGGATTCTCATACACCACACTACAGAATTTTAACTCTACCTGTGTATTTCAGAAAGAGGACTGTGGGAATAAGACACTTTTCAAATATGTTCAGCCTGGAGGAAGATTTTTTAAAATTTTGTGATTCTTTCTTTCCACAACTGCATAACAATAATGTATTTTGCTCCTTAGATCTTTTGGCAATGAAAAGTCTTCTAAGACATTTTATATTTGGCTCCACTCTCATTTATTTGAAATGTATGTACTGCCTGCCTTAAAGATGTTACACAGGCATCCTACTGGCTTCTCAATGAAATTTTCTTCCTATTAACTATCTGTTTTTCTCAGACACTGTACTGTAACATATCATTAAAGATATAATACTATCACTGAAGATCATTTAACTTTGGGCCCATCTTCTGGTCAAGGAGCCCAACTAAAATAAAATAGAGTTATACACATGACTTATGGTCTGCTTCTTTCTTTTATAATTCAGAATCCAAATTATTCCATTTTTACTATTCTTCCAGTATCTTCTAGCATGTTCTACTCTAACTATCAGCAGGGAAAAGTGTCACTATCCTTCTACCATCAGTTGTACAGTTGTATCAAAGTGAGTTTACAGCTCTGCCTTTACCCTTTCTACTTGGATTTTCTATAGACATTTCTCAGAATCATATATACAATATATATCCTGGTAAAAAATTCTCCATTTTTCCAAGGACTTCTAATACAAGTTTTAAATTTAAGATAATCACAGCAAAACCACTAGCAAGGAAAAGCACACTGCAACTTCTCTCCATTTTAGAATGTTCAGTTTTTAACTGGTATTCCTTCAATGGACCTTTAGCAAAAGGAGGTGTTATTTTTGCTGTCACAATGGTGAGAACTGTACTTTGTTCAATGGAATGAAACATTTCCGCAAAATAAATGAGCAAGAGACATAATGGAATTCTACATTTCTTGTACTTTTCTGTTAATTGACTGGTGATGTCAATGTGATCCATCATCTTGTGTCCCTGCTGGAAGAGCCTGTTCTGCACCCTTTTCTCCCTCCAGTGATTCTTATTTACAAAGACTTGTGTAAAACAAGTAATTTATTGGCAATAGTGGGAAAACTGGCCAACAATCTGGCTATGTGCAAAAAAAAAAAGTCAAATTGGCTCACATAAAAGTAGGGATGGAAAAAATGAAATTACAGTGGTTGCAATATGCCTTACACAGTGAAGAAATGGATACGTTTTTACATCAGAGAAAGATAAATCTTTGATTCCTGCAGCACTTCAGCAATTTTCCTATGTAGCTGCCAATTTTTTCACCCTAGCAAAATCATTAAAAACTGAAAATTACAGATTTTTTAAGCCACTTTAAAAGCAGAGGCAGAGAAACAGAGAAAGAATAGAAAGAAAGAAAAAATATCTGGAAGGATATAATACAAAAAATGTTAGCACGGTGATTATCATCTCTGAGTATTAAAATTATAAATAAATTTCTTTTCATATTTTTCTGGGTTTTTTTCCAATGAATATATTATGCTCTCACATTCAGTAAAAAAAAGAACAAAGGAGGCAGAAAGAAATAAAAACAGTTGGTTAGCGAGGTATTTGGAAAGGCAGTTATGCAGGAAGAAACAGATATGCGTATTGTGCTGAGGCTAGGACAAAAACCAAAGTATACGGAGACATCCACTATATTCCATGCACCTGAAACATTTTATCTTATTCAAGTATAGGGAATATAACTCAATCCTTTAAACTTGTTTACCCTTCGAATACACCCTGAGATTGTTTACTTCAGTTTACTTCAGAGAAAATCAAAGTTCAGAGAAACTTAAGTACAGTCAAGTTCTCACATGATACTTTAGTAATTCGCCAAGCCCTGGTTGTGCCACATAATGGAGAAATGGACTCCTACAACAGAAAGCAGGCCTTATGTACGTAAACAATGTTGCTTTTGATATTTTAACTAATCAGGTCTACAAAACTTTTTCTAAATCTGGCAAATTGTGGTATAGATGGAAGGAAATCTCTAAAGCGGGAGACTCCACGAAGGAATCACAACCCAATGATCAAATATGAAACCCAGCTTGGCAGAGGACAGACTGGTACCCCTTCTGTGTTTCCCTTTCTCTGACTCTCCAGCACATCAAGTGGCAAGACACAGGAAGTACCATGTGATACCACAAAAATGATAGCAACTCTACCATTATTTTAACTAAATTAATTACTGGAATAAGTTTCTGAAGCCTCAAACTATATTCTGTTGAAATACGGATAGTGTACATAGTGAATGGAGAATTCCATCAAATGGATTACCTGTGAGATATAACCTGGAGGCACATGGATGGGAGGAATGGATCCATTGGGTGACATCATGGGAACTTCAGCAGGTCCTAGGAGAGGTAAGACATTAATAGTTGAGGACACAAACATTATTCAAAATAATCATTAGTATTTCAAATGTACTATCAAAACTGAAGGTAATTAATCACTCTATTTTCTCTTCAAGAATGGGTATATACTGCCTTAGAGCCGGACCTGAAACCATGAAAAGGAATTCTCTGGCTGTAAAACTCAAGGAAGACAAACAAAAAATAAACAAACAAATAGAAAACCAAATTATAAGCATCTTTATAAATATTTAATGATTTCCAAAGCCTCAAGTTCCAAAAACCAAGACTGTTGGGTTAAGAGTAGTCTAAAAGGGCAAAAAGGTTTCTTTTCCTTTTTTGGCCTTCAAGAGAATATATTATTAATAAATGTTTAAACAAATGAATTTTGAAATGAGTTTATCTATTCAGGTTTTAAAAGATCCTATAGACTTTGGGTTTATAATTTTCAGTTAGATTATTATTTTCAATAAATTACTGTAACACACCATCAATTTGAAATCAAAGAAATCTCTAAAATACTCCAACTAAATTTGGTCTGTCTCTTATAAAGCAGAGGAAAAAACAGATATTTTTAAATAAGGAATACTCAAATTTACTTGGATTATTTCAAAGTAAAGCATTAAATTAATAAGAGGTTAATTTCAAAATATTAAGTTTAATGAATGTTAATTACATGTCTAAGACAAACAATGAGTGACAAGTTAACACTCAGTTACCTAAGACATAGTTTTGAGTTAATGTTTAATTACAAAGAAACTGATTGTCATAACATCAAACTCAACTTCTGACACCCTTCCAAAGATCTTACGATTAAATGGTTTCCCTAGAAGGGCAAGAACCTCACGGTCACTGGTTTTGGCTTCCCTATTCAGCAACCCGCCTCCCAGATGTCAATCCAAAGCTATGGGTTTCTAGTGTGAGATGCGACTTCCTGGCTCCAAGCGTCTTGTATTGTTTATTTGCTTTCTCCTATTGTGTGCTATGCTGCCGGCAATGAAAATTGCTTGGCTGGAACAAAAAGCAAGAGAAATACAACACTTCATTTGGCAAAAGGAGACAGATTCTGCCACCCAGTGCTGCATTTGCATGTCAGTACAATGCACCTTTCATTTTACAGTGCAACCAGTGTTATGACTACTTCACAGGAGAAAATGCAGTGGTGGGAAGAGGAATGGGCACACTGGCGTGCCCAAGAACAAGGTCTGCACGTGCAGGAAAAATACATAGGAACAGGGCAGGAAAGATATGTAATATTCATATAACATTCCAAATGACCAGAGTTCACTGCAACTTCATGGACAAGATACCAAATCACTAAACCATCTGGTTATCTCCATACCCATACAAAACCATAGCAGTCTCTCATGTGCTAAGATATTGGTAATAATTTAAAGCAAAAGAAGAGAATGGCAAAAAAAATGGATCATTACATGATCCAATTTTATTTTTAAGTATAATTTAAATTAATATGCCCACCAACCACTTAAAGCACTGGTTTCCAAATCTAATTTTCTCATCAGCTTCAGCATTTTTGCCATAGCCATCAAGACAGTTAGGTATTTACCTAAAATTTTTATTTGAATTGACTCACTTATAAATAAATCGTAGACAATGATTTCAGCCTTATCCTGAGCACTATCTGTGAAATCCAAGGGTCAAAAGGCTCGACTCTATGGAGCAGATGTTAGGGGTGCAGTCTCTGCCTGGTTTTATCCCCCAACTCACTAGTTATGGTAGTTGTGTGGCCTTGAACAATTCACTTAGGCTCTCTAAGCCTTATTTCTCAACAGTTATAAATGAGAACAATTCTCATTTCATAGGTTCGATTTTTAAAGATTAAATCTGATAATACATATAAAAGTGCTCACAGCAGTGTTTGGTGTGATAATCACTCATCAAAATATTACCAATCATCGTTATTCTTTACAGTGATTTTTATAATTTTATTTCTAGCTTTTTTTCTTTTTTTGTTACAACTACATTTTAAGTACTAAATTTTTTTCATAGTGCATGTCCATGTGGCACATAAAATCGACAAGAACACACTGTATGATATCAACTTACGGGGCAATCCCTTCTCATCAGGTAAAAATAAAATATTTCACAGTACAGAGTGTGAACAGAAGTGCTATCACCCCAATAAAGTACTGCTTTTAATCACCAAAATGTATACCATGCAAACAGTCTCTTAACCCCAGGCATGACCCCTAAAACTGTAAAAGTCATTTGTGTAAAATGCTTTAAAGAATGTAGGACAGGTACGTGATTTACAGCTAGAAAATGTTTTCTTCTCAGCCTTGATCTCCAGAGTAGCCAAATGACTTTAACATGCTTGTTCTCCCTTCCTTTTGTCACTGTCATCAAAACCATTTCAAAGGACATTTCAAGATATACAGAAATGGCTTCCAAAACTCAACTTTGCCTTAAAATCCCAAGGTTCCTCTCCTTCCTAAAATAAACCATTGCACGTATAGGCATTCAGGAGTTTAAAGCCTAGCAAAATAAAATCTCATTCACAATGGTGGCATGAAAAAAATTATTGTCTTCCTAAACACTTATTTCCCAATCAGTGAGTTTAGCAGACTATCTCTGCTCAATTGTTTGTGTTTAAGAATGTCCTGATATTACTATAATCCTTCCTTAATTAAAACACAAATTTCTTTTCCTAAACTTTTAGGACTAAGTGCTTATTGATTTTTTAATCGATACGCTCATGACAAATACAACTTAAAGGATACAGTCCTTAGAATATGGTGGAATATGGTTTTCTTCTTGCTCAAGCCACCAACACTGGCTATATTGCGGGAGAAAAAAAGCCACATGATATTCTCAAACAAACCAACTTCTTCCTTGACTACACTAGAAAATCATTAAACTATTGAAACTTTTTGAAATTAAAAAAAAACCTCTTAAGGTATCTGAACCCCCCTTTAATTAAATGCAGTGGTTACATACAGGTAGGTCTATGAAGATATATGTACAATGTAGATGAAATAAATTAAAAACAAAAGTACACAAACATACATACACCTCCAAAATACTATAAGTTTGGTTTTTTTTTGTTGTTGTTGTTGTTGCAGAAACTAAGAAGTTCATCTAGAGACCACATAAACTTTTCCACAGACAGATGAAAAATATCACATGTACAATTTCTAGAACTGTACCTAGAATGTTTTCTAAGAGCTGAGAAACTCCACAAAAAAAAATGCCTTGGGAAATTTGATCACTTTCCAGGTTTTAGGCTGTGACTTTAGCAGTCAAGAATTCCTTATTTTCATTGAACAAGATTATGAGGCACAAACAAAAACTAAGATTGGTTTATACTCATTAAGAAATTTCAATACAATATGCAAGTACAAAAATCTAGTATCTTAAAAGTCTGATAACATTTGTTAATGAATTGATTTTTCATTTACTTATAGCAAATCTTAAACCAGAAATGTCAGAGAGTAGCTTAATTATACAAACAACAGTAATTAATGCAATGATTCTATGACTTTATTCTAACATCAAAGAGACTAAAGGCAAGCCCAGCAACACTGTATTTTAGGACCACACAGGTTCATGGAAAGCTCTTGAGCCTCCCCCAAGGCTGGAAGGCCATTTGGCCTCACCCACTGCCCCTTCCCTGCTACCAGGGATCCGCCAGAGCTCAAACATCTCGATAGCCCTTGCACTGATGCTATCTTCAGAATATTCACCCATTCTGGGAGCAGATGGAACTAGATTGACTAGGTTAACATATTAACAAGGTTTGGAAACCTGAACGTGGTGGAAACTGAGAATCCAGGGCATAAATCATTATTTAAACAAGTCTTAGAAAAAGGTCAGCTATAAATAATTATACTATAATTTTAGACATTTTAAATGGCATTTTTATAAGCTGAGTATTCACCATAGATAAACAGGTAGTAAATAAACAGAAATTATTATTGTGTTTGTTTATAAACTGGTACTTAGGCATCCAAATGGCTAGTTCTCAACAATAGCCTTTAGCAGCAATAGATTAAATTCTTACTTACAAAATTAAATATCACTTATTCAAAAGGATGTAAAAGGGCTGAGATCAAAACATAGCAAGATAAAAGAAAACTAATAAGGAAATAAAGAAGAGGTAAAATAATGATGTAATAAATCCAGCATATACTATAGAAGTAACCCGTGAGTCTTTCTAAATAGTAAAAGAAGAGAAATTCTTGCTGGCAAAAATAATCATAAGGATAAGATCACAACTAGTAGGCAAGAAAATAATGGTGAAAGTAATTGTAAGAAGAAATTGTCTAAATAAAAGTATACTTTAAGAGGCCGAGGTGGGCGGATCGTTTGAGTTCAGGAGTTCGAGACCAGCCTGAGTAACAGCGAGACCCCGTCTCTACTAAAAATAGAAAGAAATTAGATGGACAACTAAAAATATATAGAAAAAATTAGTCGGGCATGATGGTGCATGCCTGTAGTCCCAGCTACTTGGGAGGCTGAGGCAGGAGGATTGTTTGAGCCCAAGAGTTTGAGGTTGCTGTGAGCTAGGCTGACGCTATGGCACTAGAGCAGTAGAGTGAGACTCTGTCTCAAAAAAAAAAAAAAAGTATACTTAAGCTGTTTGTCATAGGTCTAAGACTGAATACAAAATGTGAGGTCTTCTAGGCCAAGCGCGGTGACTCACGCCTGTAATCCTAGCACTCTGGGAGGCCGAGGCGGGCAGATTGTTTGAGCTCAGGAGTTCGAAACCAGCCTGAGCAAGAGCAAGACCCCATCTCTACCAAAAGTAGAAAGAAATTAATTGGACAGCTAAAAATATATATAGAAAAAATTAGCCGGGCATGGTGGCGCATGCCTGTAGTTCCAGCTATTTGGGAGGCTGAGGCAGTAGGATTGCTTGAGCCCAGGAGTCTGAGGTTGCTGTGAGCTAGGCTGACACCACGGCACTGACTCTAGCCAGGGCAACAAAGTGAGACTCTGTCTCAAAAAAAAAAAAAAAAAATGTGAGGTCTTCTGATGAATCTCATAAATGTCTAATAATGAATCTCCAATTATTCATGGTCAATCAAGACTCTTGCACAAACTAAGAGATTATATGTAGGCACTTTGATTAGCCTTGACATTTTTTTCCCCCATTATTCAACACTGATTAATCCCACAAGGGAACTAGAAGGAATACAAAGAAAAGAAAGCAGAGACCCTAACCTAAAAGAAGACTGAACTCTACTGCAGTGGCTCCTAAACTTTAATGTGCATCAGAAGCACCTAGAGGTTTCTTCAGATACAGATTGGTAGGCCTCACTCACTTTGGAGCGAGGTCCAAGAATGACCATATCTAATAAGTTCCCAGGTAAAGCCAGGTGCAGTGGCTCACACCTATAACCCTAGCACTCCCAGAGGCTCAGGCAGTAGGATTGCTTGAGCTCAGGAGTTCAAGATCGGCCTGAGCAAGAGCGAGATCCCAGCTCTCCTAAAAATAGAAAAATTGGCCGGGCATTGTGGCACATGCCTGTAGTCCCAGCTACTTAGGAGCCTGAGGCAGGAGGATCAATTGAGCCTAGGAGTTTGAGGTTGCAGTGAGCTATGGTGATGCCACTGAGCTCTACCCAGGGCGACATGGCAAGACTCTGTCTCAAAAAAAAAAAAAGTTCCCAGGTGGTATAGATGCTGCTGTCTATTGACCACGCTTTGATAAGCTCGACTTAGTTAAAAGAACCCACAGCTAACATCTTACTCAATGGTGAAAGATTGAAAGGCTTCCCCCCTAATATCAAGAATAAGAACAAGGATACCTGGTTTCACCACCACTACTCAACATTGCACTGGAAGTTCTAGGCAGAACAATTAGGCAAGAAAAAGAAAGGCATCCAAATTGGAAGAAGTAAAACTCTATTCACAAATGACGTAATCCAATATATAGAAAATCCCAAAGATCCAACAAAAAATTACTAGAGCTAATTGATGAACTCAGTCAAATTGCAAATTATCATATCAATACACAAAAGTCAATTGTGTTTCTATACATTAGCAATGAACAATCAGAAAGGAAATTAAGAAAATAATTCCATTCACAACAGCATCAAAAAGAATGAAATACCCAGAAATATATTTAACCAACAGAGAGAATGACTTGTACACTGAAACTACAGAACATTGCTGAAAGAAATTGAAGAATACCTAAATAAACAGAACTAAAGAAGACCTAAATAAAGGCATGGAATGGATTATCATTCAAATGGCAATAATAATAAAAGTGATCTACAGACTCAATGTAATCCCTATCAAAATTCCAAGTACCCCAAATAGGCATAAAGAATGAACCTGTACCACTACCATAATATACAAAAATTAAGTCAAGGGGCCGGGCGCGATGGCTCACGCCTGTAATCCTAGCTCTCTGGCAGGCCGAGGCGGGCGGACTGTTTGAGCTCAGGAGTTCGAAATCAGCCTGAGCAAGAGCGAGACCCTGTCTCTACTGAAATTAGAAGGAAATTAATTGGACAACTAAAAATATATAGGAAAAATTAGCCAGGCATGGTGGCGCATGCCTGTAGTCCCAGCTACTCGGGAGGCTGAGGCAGAAGGATTGCTTGAGCCCAGGAGTGTGAGGTTGCTGTGAGCTAGCCTGACGCCACGGCACTCTAGCCCAGGCAACACAGTGAGACTCTGTCTCAAAAAAAAAAAAAAAAAAAGTTAAGTCAAAATGGATCATAGAACAAAATATAAAATTATAAACAATAAAACTCTTAGAAGAAAATGGGTAAATCTTCATTGACATTGCATTTGGCAACAGATTCTTACTTAATAGATATGACACCAAAAGTGTAAGAAACAAAAGGAAACATAAACTGGACTTCATCAAAATTAAAAACTTTTATGCACCAAAGGAAATTACTAGGAAAGTGAAAAGGCAGCCTATAGAATGGAAAAAATATTTTCCAGATCATATTATCTGATAAGAAACTTGTATTCGAATATACAAAGAACTCTCACAACTCAATAAAAAGACAAACAACCAATTTAAAAATGGGCAAAAGACTTGAATAGACATTTCCCCAAAGAAGATATGTAAATAGTCTACATACACAAAAATAACATGCTCAACATCATTAGTCATGAGGGAAATGCAAATCAAAACCACAATGAGGTACCACATCACACCCACTATGATGGCTGTTTAAAATCACACACAGTGAAAATAACATGTGTTGGCAAAGTTATGGAGAACTTAGAAACATGTAGACATGTAAAATGGTGCAGAATGTGGAAAACAGTTTGGCATTTGCTCAAAAAGTTATACACATCATTACCTTATGACCCACCAATTCCACTCCTAATTATATACCCAAAAGACTTGAAAACTGATACTGAAAACACATGCACAGCCATTTTCCTAGCAGCACTATTTATAATAGTCAAAAGGTAGAAGCTGCTGAAATATGGTATATACAAACAATAGAGTATCATGCAGTTATAAGAAATGAAGTATTAAGTAACACATGCTACAATGTGGATGATGCCTGAAAACATTACATTAAGTACAAAAAAGCAAGTCCAAAAGGTCACCCATACTGTGATTCCATTCATATGAAATATTAAGAATAAATAAATATACAGAGACATAACTCAGATTGGTGGTTGCCAAGGGCTGGAGCAAGGATGTGTGTGGGGTCAGGGAGGACTGCAGGATTGGGGAGAACTGCTCAACGGATACAGCCTTTTGGGGGTGATGAAAATGTTTTGGAACTAGATAAAGGTAAGTGGTTGTATAACATTGTTAATGTGTAAGTGTACTAATGCTGATGAGTTAAAAGTTAACTTTATGTTATATGTATTTCACCTCCATAGAAAAAGAAATCAAAAAAAAAAAAAAAGACATAAGGACATAACCAAGGAAAGGTAAGAGGTAAAACTGGGGTTTCTAATAACTGCCAAAAAGTAACTGAGTATAAATCTCTTAGAGCACATCTTCATTCCATATACATTCATATTTGGAAGACAGCTATTCCTAGACATCATGCTATGCAAAGACCAATAGATGTATTAACTATCCACAAGTAATGGATGGTCTAATTATGGAAATACAGACATATAAACAAAGAGAAAGAGGCATTTCAGGCACTGTCTAAATCTCACAAGATTTTCCATTATCCTATGGAAACATTAGTAATTACAAGAATTGAGGTAAGACAGATCTCATGGTTTTACAAATAAAGCAATTGAGGCCCAGAAGCAAACTGACCAGCCCAGGAAATAGCAGGCAGGAGATAGAACAAGAAAGACTAGAATTTAGTTCTTCTCATTTTTAGACCAATATTGTTTCTAATTTTACTTTCCTTCATAAGTAAGATTCGTCATTCCTTAAAATGCTGCAGGCAAACTCATTTTCTTTCAAGGTGTAATTTTCATACAGAAACGGTACTAAAGGCACATTCCTCTGGCTCAGGTAAAATGAAGCATACTACTATTAGTCAGGGCATACTGGTCTCTCCAACCTGTAACTTCTTCCTAAAGGCATCCTACAAAGGCCTTGGCCTAGGGAGGCTTTTGCTTTGCATCTGGACTCTACCACTTTCCAGCAGGACCTTAGGCAAGGTACTTAAAAACCATCTCTGATCAGTGCTTTACTCAGACAACTGCTACTTCCAACGGTTGTTCTGAGGACTGGGAGATGAAATGCATACAAAATCCCTGGCACAGTGCCTTGACAAACAGTATTTTAACAACTTTATCATTGTGCCACTAGAAGAAAAATACTGTATTAACAAAGAGGTTAATATAGTATAATCATTTACCACAGAGTCCAAATGAATTACATAGTTTCTTATATGAACGAGTTAGTTGTTTTGCTCTTCACATTTTTTCTAAAATATGTTCCCATATTGCAGCTTGGAAATGATATCCTCCTTTTGAAAATGTAATATCTTCAAGACAATTGAATTATGATTATTTAAAAAAAGAAAAAAAAAATAAGGAAGGGTGTCTGCTTTGCCATAGTTGTCTACTTTTCCCATCACTAACTCTAGCCCTGCTCCCAAAATTACCTGTTATGTTTCCCGAATTTCTAGGAAACCTTAGAAAGTTCAGTGTGCCTAACTTTCTGAATGTCCTGAGACAGCTCTAAATCAAAGAACCATTCTTTTTCTTCTGAAAGTCGATCCTCTGTATCTCTCTGGCATTGGCTTTATTTCAAGAATTTCTAGTCTGGCCCAGCCATTGTCCTTAAAAGTAGCAAGTGACCAAAACAAACTGCACAACCACTAAACCTTCCTGCTGAAATCTTCCTAAAGTAAACCATTCCCAAGAACCAAAACTGAGTTGTGACAGAATTCATAAATAATGGGTCATCACCATCTTCTCACTTAGCCATTTCAAATCACAAGAAAGCACTCAGTTAGTTAACAAATCTGTCTTGCCAATCTGAAATCCAAGTCTTTTCTTCCAAACATTCCTTTTTGAACTTGTTTTGTTACTTATCTATTGTAAGGTCATCAGGAGTAGGAAGACCAGGGTTTAAGTCTCACATAAGACAAACATTTTTTTTCCCTGGAGACAGAGTCTTGCTCTGTCGCCCCATGTCGAGTGCAGTACAGTGGTGTCATTCTAGCTCACTGCAACCTCAAACTCCTGGGCTCAAGCAATCCTCCTCTCTCAGCCTCCCGAGTAGCTGGGACTACAGGTGTGCACCATGAGCCAGGCTAATTTTTCTCTTTTTAATAGAGATGTGGTCTTGCTCTTGCTGGTCTCCAGAGCTCAAGTAATCCTCCCATCTTGGCCTCCCAAAAGATTACAGGCATGAGCCACCTGCACCTGGCTGTAAGACAAACTTCCTTAAATCCCAATTTTCCTCGATTTCAATAAAATTGAGCTATCTATCCAATTATCCAATTTATTAAGTTGTTTTGAAGCTTAAATGTTGAAAAAAACCTATATAATTACTGTGTAAATATATAATGCTATAGTTTGTTAGCTAATGTTTTATTGAATTCAATAAATATCATGTGGCCAGGCGCAATGGCTCATGCCTATAATCCTAGCACTCTGGGAAGCCGAGGCAAGTGGATCACTTAAGGTCAGGAGTTCGAGACCAGCCTGAACAAGAGTGAGACCCCCCTCTACTAAAAAAT
>CAUYSK010015502.1:0-29767 GCA_963575035.1 Avahi laniger | reverse complement strand
CAGTATTTGCCTTTCAATCAAGTATCTGTATAGTCTGTAGCTTTGTAACCTTCTGTAACCTTATCCTTCGTCTTTTAATCTTGCTTATCTTGACTACTATTTATTTAGAGTTTTTCTTATGCTGTCAGTTTCTAGATGCATTTGAAGTTAAATTGCTTTAGAAGGTGCTCAGGTCGTATTCAAGCTCATCTTGGTCTCTTAGCATATGCCAGTGAAAAACAAATAATTCTAAAATACGCCAAGTCAGTTGAACTTAAACGTTATCTCATATTTTAACTGCTGGAATTAATCAGTCTGGTTGTGTGTCCCATCATGGGTGCTATTCCATTTTGGCAGAGGGATATAATAACATAGATAATAGCAAAAAGCTATCAATTTTCATGCTGTTATTTGGGAGCCTTGAATCTTGCATAAGTGTACTCTAGGGTCTTCTGTAAAGTTGTAAGCAAAGTACAAATTTAAGATCTGATGTGTTACCCCTCATCTCTTTGCCATGAACCTGGTTAATAATGTTTCTAGTTCCTGGTTAACAGATGCATATCCTTGCTTGCATATGGTAGGACTCACTTAATGTTTGTTGAATGAATGAGTGACAGGTTAATGGGCACAAACATCTGATATATTAATTATGTGTTGGATGTTTTGAAGCAGCAGGAATAACAGATTTTAGGCTTTGGTGACACTTATGGCCTGTGCTTGAATCCTGGTGTTTGCCACTTATTAGCTGTGTGGTCTTGATGATATCACTTCTTTGAGTTTTGGCAACCTGTCTGAACCTCCAGTTTGATGAATTCTCTACATTATATCCACTAAACCTCTCTTGTTTCTTCTCTTCTTACCTTAACTGTTGAGCCAGAGGTGAGGACAAATACCACAAACAGCACACGGAGCACCACACAACTATCAAGTGCACATGGTCCTTCAGAGTTTTGCAATTCCAAGGAGAGGATTACTTGGCCTGAGTGCTGTAGATATACCATGGTTCATAATCCAGAGGAGGAACTCTGATCCCTTGCCAGTTTTCATATTTACTGAGGGACAGGGCAGGGATCACTGACTAATTTGGAAAATACTTAGTTTTGCTGACAGGATTTAACCATGCTGGCCTGGGAAACTTGCTGTGTTTGCTTGTTTTGGTCTGAGGCCGTGGACTCTTCCCTGTTGAGGCAGCTGCCTGAGAGAAGATTGTGTGCTCAGACAGTAGACAGACTACTTTGTCATGCCTCAGTCTTCCTCGTGCTCTAGAAGCTAACTTTAGGGACTGTCTCCAAGGGTCACAATGAATAACTCTTTCCAACATATTGATGTCTTTTCACTGGGCTGAATCTATCAAAATCTATTTAAAAGATCCAAAAGTGAACATAATTATTGTGGTCATGTCTGTTGGCTGTCTTAAATCCTCCCTAGTTCACATCCTTGGGTTCTCTTCAGAGAATTCAAGGGCTGGCATTTAAGAGTAAATGGGTGGCAGTTGGTGGGAATAAATGGCTTGTTGTCTTTAAAGGCAGGTCTCTGCAGGGGCCTCCAGTTCCTGATCATCTAGTTGGTCCCCCCTCCTCCTGTTCTAGCTTGTGGACTAATTTGTCGTCTTTATTGTTTCTCCCAGTTGTCCTTTTCTTGCAACCTTCTAAGATAGCTTTGGCTCCTGCACTGGTCTATCAGCTGCCCTTTATTTCTTCCAAAATTTAGGGCTTAGTAGCCCATTAATTTCCTCCTTATTATCTACTTTTTTAAAAATCATGACCACATTGTTTTGTTTTAAGAGCTTCATTAGAGTCTGATCCCCAGGCCATCTCTTCTTTCACCTGTCTTTCTTCCTAACTCATCCAGAAACCTGGGTCACCTTGTGTGAGATTCATTGTCTCCAGTTTCTCTCTTGAGGAATTGTAGGCTGGTGAGACTGTGCCAGCACAGGCCTGCAGCGTTGAGAGGCTGATCTAGCTGCTTCAAAGGCAGATTAACAGCCTTGTCATCTTTAGTTTCACTTTCATGATAGAGTTACCATTGAGGGCTTTAGCCATTCATGGACAGAAGTTCTGCAGCTACTGGACACTGGCCATCCCAACAGCCAGGTGACCAGACTCTATTCCCCAAAGTGGTAGAGCACGTGGAATGCTGAAATTAACCCTGAGACTTGATAAAATCTAGCCAAGTACAAATTTCTTTTTTGTCTTTAACAGCCTAGAATAGTATTTTATAATAATGGTTTTCAGTGTCTCTTAAACTTTGCTTTCTACTTACATTAACACCAACACATGGAATGAATCTTGGGAGAAGTAAATCATTTTTTCAAAATAATGAATAATGTTTTCCTCTTAATTGATCTTCTTCGTACCCACTGTTACACCTGTCTAAGCCATCTGTACCCCTGCAGTCCATTCTCTGCACTGCAGATGAAGTGGGGTTTTAAAATGCTAATTTGATGATGTCACTATTCTGTTTAAATGGTTTCTCCAGGACATTAAGATGTCAGGGCCAGAGTGCTTAATGTGGCATACAGATTGTGTGTGATTTGTCTTAGTGTTTGGTTACTCTCCTCCTTGCCCTCTCTGTTCTACTTGTATTGGTCTTCTTGCAATTCTTTGACTATGTCATGCTCTTCTCAGCTCAGGGTCCGACTCCGTCCCCTTTCTGTCTGTAAACTCCTGCTCATCCCTAATGAATACGCCAATCTCAGTCCAGAAGTCACTTATTCAGGGAAGTCTTTTCCTGAGCCTTCAGTTAGTAGAGGACCTATTTGTATGCCTTTCCACTGTACCATGTACCATGTGTACCTGTTCAGCAGATATCACAGTAGTAACCATTCATCTTTCTTCTCTCTATATAATAAGACATAGGGAGCATGTCTGTCTTTATCTGTTTTCCCAGTGTCTGGCACACCGTAGGCAGTCAGTGTGTTTTCTGACTTACTATGGAACAAGACAAAAGATAATAGCTGTCATTTGGAGTTATTGTGTAGATGAGAAATAATGTCTGTGAAGTGTCTAGCTCAGTACCTGGCACATAACAGACACATAAGAAGTGCCTACTATTATTTAAAATTAGTAGATTGATATTTTATAAGGCTACAGAAGTAATTTGTACTCTTGGTAGTAATCAGTAGATTAATGTTTTATAAGGTTACAGAAGACTAAGTAGAATGTTGCTTTATTTGAGGGACTGTTTATTCTGGTTGAAAGAATAGAGCTTTGGAGTCGGGAACACCTGGCACTTACAGCTGTAACATTGGGCTCTAACCTCATTGAAACTCACTTTATCCATCTGTAATACCCATGTCATGGTTGATTGTGAAAGTTAAAATGAGAGACTACATTATGTGTGTAGTCTCTATGTGTGTAGTGATGTTGGCTCATGTTTAAGTCTTCATAATTAGTTGAGTTGGGTTTTTTTATGTTACTGATTGATGATCTGACTAATTTATTAATAAATACTTGTTTATTAATATGTCATTAATTTGGTTATAATGTCAGATCACCTTTTAACTTTGTAAGCTCTTGTTTTCTCTGATTAGAATCTAGCATTGTGTTCCAACTCTATAATCTGTAACTGAATTAGTTTGATTTCTGCAATTTTTTGAACTGAAATATCAGTATTTGCATTTTAAAAAATAATTTATTTTAATAGATTTAGAAGGTACAGGTGTTTTTTTGTTACGTGGATGAATTGTGTAGTGGTGAAGTCAGGGCTTTGAGTGTACTCATCACCCAAATAATATACATTGTACCCAATAGGTAATTTTTGAAATATTTCTATTTTTAAACACTGTATTTGTTAGTCTGGCATTCCAAAAGTAGCACCTATTTCAAAGGGACCATTTTGCTCATGTAGTGAATTAGAATATTTATATTACAGTCCTGAGATGCCAAGCTCTAAGACTTGAGAAACTTACTAAACCAAAATTTTGTTCAGTAACTAAAAGAAATGACATATTCAAAGTATGAGAAATTAGTAATTCATTCAGAGTCATGTACAGATTTGACGGTGTGGACACAATGCCTTTAAAGAAGTTACTCACTTGTAGGTAACAATTACCATTTCATAAAACCAAATTCTACCCTGTGTGGAATGATAAAAGTAATACAAAATTTGTGCTTTGATCCAGGTGTTTAATTCAAATTTGCATTCTGCTTTATTTTGAGTCTGGGTTTACAGAATTATAAACCCTTGAATTAGTCCCTTTGAAGTTTTTATTCTGTTAAATAGTATTGTTTGAGTGTATGCCATACTTTAGCAATGGCAAACTTTAAACTTCTTTATTTTGATTATATTTAAATCATCTGTCTTTTAAAAAGACCTTTTCTGGGAATTAAAATTATAACACTTATGAATTGTTCACTTTTTTTCTTTAGAAACAGCGTTAAGAGGTCTTCTGGGAGCTTTGACAAGTACTCCATTTTCTCCTACCCAGCATCTAGAGCGAGAGCAGGCTCTTGCTAAACAGTTTGCAGAAATCCTTCATTTCACACTCCGGTTTGATGAACTCAAGGTAGAATTTTCTGCTGGCCCCGATTGTTATGAAAATCAAGAGTCTTTCAATGAGTACTAGGAGGAAGAGCCTGGAAACTTTGATAAAATGTATTTAAATGATGTCCACTGGACCTTAATAAAAGAAGAAAACTCGATTTAAAAATTATGACAGGTCTTTTTATGTATATATAGCAAATAGTAAATCACCCAATATTCAGTCTTCTTTTAACTTTGTTTTATGAAATCATCTCTGAAAACAATTTTTAGTTTCTTTTCTAATATTTTTTTCTTTTCTGCTTATGTTCATTTTTTCAACATTCTTTTATATAAAAATGTTAAAACTTTTTTTTTTCCCCCTCCCTCCCTCTTCCTTTCTCCTTTTCTTTCTTCCTCTCTCACTCTTTATAATCTTTATAACTACGAATATCCTGTTGTTAAAAGGAATGAGTGTAAAGGAATAAGCACTAGATTTCTTATCAGGAGACCTGAGTTCCAGTTTAGGTTCTGCTACAGGAACCAAGTAATGAAACCTTGGGCAGGTTTTTTGACTTTTCAGGGCCTCAAATGAAAGAGGTGGATTCCTGACTTCAACATTTTATGATTGTGTCATAGACAACTATTAATTCTGTTGTTAATACTTTGAACACAAATGATTTGTATGTAAAATTTTAGTCTGTGTGAGGATTACTCTATTGACCATATGCACATACTGTTATTATAATAATTCAAAACAAATGCTTATACATTCTTTTTAATTTGTGTTTATTTAGTAATATCATTTTTTGGCAAATGAGCTTTTACTATATTATCTTGAAATTATTGAAAAGAAAAAGAAAAGTATACTCTAAAAGAATCTATTTAGTTTTATATGTTCAGTAAGGAATACGTGTTTGTTATAAGCTGTCTTGAATGACCCTAGTTTTAGTTCTTAAAATGATATTACAAATTAAGGAAAGTTTCATACTAGTTAAAACTGTATTTGGTAGATTTTTCACTTAATTTTTACATTAGCATTTAGTACGTAACACATTTTTCTCTCATCAATGTCTTTTTTAGATGACAAATCCTGCCATACAGAATGATTTCAGCTATTATAGAAGAACATTGAGTCGTATGAGGATTAATAATGTACCAGTAAGTTAATGCTTTGAGTTAGGAGGGTGGTAAGAACACTAACTCAGCTCTCAATCTGTTGATTTTATTCTTTAATTTGTTCTTTAAGATAATACTAAAGCTAGTAATAAAGTTAGTAATTACGAGCAGCCACAGCTCTGGGAGGAAAGAGCCAACTGTAGCAAACCATATGGTGTTTACCTGTTGTTCCTCTCCATCTCTAAATTCCCATGACTACTACTGTAAAATTGCTTGTCTATATAACATTGATGCTTATAAAATTTCTGTATGTATTCTCATTTTTAACTGTACAAAAATTTTGTGAATTAATGATTATCAGTTTTTTGTCCCCATATTCTTAAAATGAAAGAATCTTGGAGAGCAGTTGACCTGGGTTAAGACAAATACCTAATGTTGGCAACAGGGGAGAGTGAAGTCATGGACCATTAGCACATTTGTGCCTGAGAGAGCTGCTAGACAAAATGGCTTCTGTGCCTGTTCCTTGGCTCAGATAGCACCTCTTACGGTTTCTTTAGTCCTGTTAACCTCTTGCCATCCTCCAATTAAGCGGTTTATTACACTTTTCTACCTCCAAGGGGTTAAAGTAAAACCTTAGATAGGAAGAAAATATTATCTTGTTCTCTACATTATGCTAATTAGTGTGAAAAAGAGAGAAATTTGAAAATCAACCCCAGCCTCACGTAGATAGTTTATTAGAGAAATACTGTAACTGCATAAGAAGTGGTTAAGTGGCATGAGAGATTTAAAATTAAAATACCAGAGGAGACCATTCACTGTATTTTATCATTAAGTAAATATTTTATGAGTGGTTGCTCTGAGACAGGCTCTGGGTCAGAGGAAGAGATTTCTTTTCATGAAACATCTGTTATTTGTATCACTTTGGCTGTGCATAGATCAATTCGTGGTATGAAACTGACCTTAACATCTGTCTTTTTCATACCCACCATATAAAATAAAAACAAAACAATCAGTCCTCTATTATAGCAATCCCTGTCATCACTCAAGGCCACAGACAGTAAAGTCATCTTTGTGCTGTCTTTCACCCTCAATAATTATAGGTAAAGCCAATTGTTTTCAAGTGAAACATTTCTGGAATCTCTTCTCCACTCTCCTTTTTATCTCGTACTACTTCTGTCCCAACTGAGAACCTAATTCCTACTCTGTTTTTGGCAATTATTCTGTAGCAGCATAACTCATTTCCTGGCCTGCAGTCTTTTTCTTTTTTGATACAGTCAACCCACTGTTATCAGTTAGTTTTCTTTAGAAAATTGACTTTATTGTCATTCATTTTTTCTAGCACCCTAGCGGCTTCCCATTCCATATGGAACAAAAAAATGAACTTAAGCTAGTATTTCAGGCAATCTATAATCTGACCCCAACCTTACCTTTCGCTACTTGCTGCCCATTTTTACACCAAAAATGTTGAATTACACTTTACTAAGTCATATGAAAACATGCTCTTTGCCAGGTTGGAATACCTTGTTCATGTGCCCAGCATCACCTGCAAAAGCCTAACTCTTCTATGAGTCCTTCTTAGTTTCTTCTAGTTTAACTTAATCTTTTTTTCATGCCATTATTCTGTCATCATCTGTTAGCATTTTATTGTGGATGTTGTATGGATACTCGTGTATTCCTAAGGACAGGATGCAATTTGATAATCATCTTTCTGTCCTCCATAGCATTTATAATAATCTCTTGTATATAGTAGGCAGTCCACCAAGGTTTTACTTAAATTCCTTAGTATCATTTAAAATATTTTTAAAGAAGTTAATCTTTTAAAAAATTACTTAATCACATTTATAATTTTTTTTATTTTTAAAGGATATTTAAGTATTATGTGCACATGAGGGTCTAAAATGTAATTTGTTAAGGGTGTGTATTAGATTAACAAGCATTAATGAAGTAGGCACCTTGCCTTTGTCTTTTTATAAGTGTTATATTTAATAATTTATGAACTATTATGAAGTGCTCTTACTTTCCAACACAGGCAGAAGGAGAAAATGAAGTAAATAATGAATTGGCAAATCGGATGTCTTTGTTTTATGCTGAGGCAACTCCAATGCTGAAAACCTTGAGTGATGCTACAACAAAATTTGTATCAGAGGTAAGCATTGTCTAGGAAGTTATTCTTTGCATTGTTTCTCTTCCGTCTGTTGCAGACATGATGATTTTAGCAAGTCCTATGGCTTTAAATACCATCTCGAAGCTAACAGACTCCCAGATGTATATGTCAATGATGGCATGGCCAAACCAAACTCTTGGTTAGCTTTCCTAACCCTGACCTTTCTTTAGTCTTTCCTTTCTCAATTAATAGCACCACCGTGCAAGCAGAAAACTAGGGGCTGCTGTTCTAAATTCCATTCTTTATCTCACTCCCTACGTTTACTCCATCAAACAGTCTTATTGTCTCTCCCTCCAAAATACTATATATCATGAATCTGAAAACTTTAACCCCTTCTCTCACTACCTATCCAGGTCAGACCCTCTCATCCGGGTTACTGAATTCATGTTCCAGCCATTCTTAGTTCCTTCACTCTTGCCCCCACTATTGTCCTCTCTCCATAGAGCAGCCAGGTCATGTTCTTAAAATATAAATGTTCTCTCCCTCCTCTGCTTAAAATGTTCACGGTGACTCCCTAGTCTAAATATCTCATGGCCTATAAGGCTCTAGGCCTCTGACCCTTTCTGTATGGTCCACTGGTTCTCACCCAGCTAGAATATAAGTGCCTCTTGGAAGAGCAAGGAAATGGTGCTTAAAATCTAGTGAATTATTTACAAAATTAGGAGTGGGAACCAGATTTTAAAGTTGCTAATTTGTCATGTTATGCTAAATTTTAAATTATATTTAAGTAGTAACTTTGTCACTTATATTCCTGTTCTCTATCCACTTTTACAGAATAAAAATTTACCAATAGAAAATACTACAGATTGTTTAAGCACCATGGCTAGTGTATGCAGAGTTATGCTTGAAACACCGTGAGTATTAGCTGATCCTTTTCACTTTTGACAGTACTGTTGAGATGATTGGTATTTCAAAACATGTCCAAATACGAACATGTCTTATTTGGAAGGTGGAAATTAAGTATACCCCAAGTATTAATTATTTTTATATGAACAAAATTAAAATAATTTGGAAGCTTAATGTAACTTCTGGTTAAATATAAAGGAGAGTTGGTCTTCAGACCAGTCTGACTAACTTAGACTCTTCAGAACACAAATGTTGTGGTATTTGGGAGAGGGGAGACAGGAATAGGGGAAGAGCTTTGAAGCTCTTCAGTTACGCTTCTCATAAAGATTCTTTCTCCATTTTTAGTGAAGAATTTTGCCTTTTTGCCACAGGGCTAGAGTTATTCTTCCATGTATCCATTTTTATTAATATCTCAATATTCTCAATCTTTATTTTTTTCAACAGAAACCTGCGTTCCCTTCTGCGTTTTTCTTCTCTCTAAAACATTTATGATGTATAACACAATGTGTTCTGGATGAATTTTCCTATCAGCAGACAGAAAGAATCCCTCCTAGATTCTTGAATAGTATAGTCATGTGCCACATAGCATTTAGGTCAACGATGGACCACATACAGGATGGTGGTCCCATAAGATTATAATGGAGCTGAAAAATTCCTGTCTCCTAGTGATGTTGTAGCTGTCTTTAGGTTGTAGCACAAACCAAATATGTCAAATTATAAAAGAGGCAAAAATTTTAAAAAATTCAAAAGTTTATAAAGTAAAAAGGTTACAATAAGCTAAGGTTAATTTGTTATTGAAAACAATTTTTTTGTCAGTTTAGTTTAGCCTAAGTGTTCAGTGTTTATAAAGTCTGTAATGATGTACAATTAATGTCCTGGGCCTTCACGTTCACTCACCACTCACTCACTCACCCAGAGCAACTTCTAGTCCTGCAAGCTCTATTGATGTTAAGTGCGCTATACAGGTATACCATTTTAAATCTTTTCTATTATATTTTTACAGTATCTTTTCTATGTTTAGATATACAAATATTTAGCATTATATTATAGTTTCCTACAGGATTCAGATAGTAACATGTTGTACAGGTTTGTTGCCTAGGAGCAATAAGCTATATATACCATGTAGCCTAGGTGTGTAGTAGGCTGTACCCTGTAGGCTTGTGTAAGTACACTCTGTGATGGTCACACAATGACGAAATCCCTTAAGGACACGTTTTTCAGAACTGTCCCTGTCATTAAGTGATGCATGACTATATATGGTTTTTGCTAGATAACTTTTTGTTTTCCTAGCACTTTTTATTTTCCAACTCACTATTATACATCCTCTTACTGGAAAACCTTATGAAATAGGAGGGCAACTGTCATCATAATCTTCCTCCTCACTTAAGGGAGTGAGGTCCTGGGAAATGACTTATACACAGTGGCTGGCCCCACCCATGTGCCCAGATGTATCTGTCCTGGTTCTGTACTTGCTCTGCTGTGCCACACTTCCTTGTATATAGATAAAAGTTCTATTTTCTTTTTCCCAAGTGAGAGAAGAATATGACTGAATTTTAGTGAGACTCAGATCCAGTAATACAATAATGTGTTTAGACCAAGTTACTCCCTGAATAGCAAACCTATGTGCTCTGTTAAGCTTATGACTTTTTTCATCATGTTGATGGTATCAGCCTTTACGTGGCACCTGTCCCCAGACTTTTACTTAGGTACTACTTTTGATTCTGTAAAACTGTTGCTCTCTATCAAGCAGAAGGGAGGTACTATACTAAGGTGGGTACAGATAGAGACCAGAATATTTGGGCGATGGCTGCTCCACTCACCACCTTCTTATCTCTCTGGGGATCTCATGGTGGAGCAGAGGGTGTAAGGTTAGCATCCCTTTTAAAGAGCAAAGGGGAAAGGTGAATCAACTCATTAAAGCGTTTTGTGATGGGCCTCTTCCCTCTGTATCTTTTCTACCCTCCAGGGAATACAGAAGCAGATTTACAAATGAAGAGACAGTGTCATTCTGCTTGAGGGTAATGGTGGGTGTCATAATACTCTATGACCACGTACATCCAGTGGGAGCATTTGCCAAAACTTCCAAAATTGATGTAAGTGACATATTATTTGATATATTTTCAAATAATTTCCTTACCTAGATAAGGTTTTATTTAAATAGCTATAGCCTGGACTGTCGCAGAACTCAGGTTTATAGTTTGTGTGATAATGTTGGATTTTCATCTCCTGTGTTCTCTTGCTGTATTTCTTGTGGCCTGTATACAGGGGGAGTGATTGAAGGGTGACTGTATTGTCTTTAGAGTATCCCCTGGTGGGATCCTTGTATACATTTGGCAATATTAAATAGATAATTAGATATAAGAAATTTTATAATCATGTCCTTTAATTCCTTTGGCCAAAGGCCATTTCACACAAAAGGTTCATTTCAAAATGGGTATAAAAGGTCAGTAGTAGAGATCCAATACAAAAAGTCAAAGACTTTTTCCCTCCCTATCCAATCATTGGGATTTTCCCTCCCTATCCAATCATAATAATTTGTGACTATAAACAAGTTTCTGCTTTCCTTGTCTCTGTAAAAGTTCATATTAGAAATTATAAGTATTTCTCTGGTTTCTCTATTTTGTAGTTTCTCTGCTCACCTTCTCACATCTAGTTTATGAGTGTTCGGTGAGAATTATCTTCCAGTCTCCCTTTCATAGCTAGTTCAAGCTCTTAGCATATCAGATCTCGATTACTGATTGCTGGCCAATCTTCTGCCTTCATGTATATCTGTCATGTGTAAAGAGAAATGAGTTAACATATATTGCATGATTACCATGTCCCAGGAATTTTATATTTGTTCTCCCTTGTGATTTTGAAAATACTCCTAGGATGTAGGTGTTCTCTCTTTTACTGACAGAACAACTATAGTTTAGGAATCACTGGCGAATGATCAAGTGGGGGGTTGAACCCACATCTCTCTGGCTTCCACAGGCTGTGTTCTTTATGCTATGTTATGCTTTTTCACAATAACCAGGTTAATCTTCCTTAAATACCACCTTCATTGAGTCGTAGCAAGTCCCTGCTACCTGGCATATCAGTTCCAGATGAGTCATCCTGGCCTTCAGGGCTCTCTCTAACTCTCATTTCAGCCCTGCAAAAATTTCTGTCTGTCTTCAGTATGTGACACTTCATTATTTTCACCATGAGGTTCTTCTACCTGGAAAGTTCCTCTTCTCCTTGCTAACTTATCCATTCTGTCGTTTAAATTACTACTTAGCACCTTTTCCAGGAAGTCTCTCCTTAGGAAACCTTTGCTTTTCATTAGTGTGGGTAGTACTTTAGTTTGACTGACATGGTTCTCAAAAAGTCTGTTTCACTGACAAACTGAAAATGCTAACACTTAGGTAGGTTTCTTTTTTCTGCTCTAAGAATAATTAATTTGACATAGCATGCAATCTCTTGAGTTCCATAATTGTGATCCTGATTTATTTTAAGTTTATTTTACTATTTTGAAAATGAATGTTACATGAAAAAATGGATGTTTTACTTTTACTGTTTTCTTTTTTCCTTAGATGAAAGGATGTATCAAAGTTCTTAAGGACCAACCTCCTAATAGTGTAGAAGGTCTTCTAAATGCTCTCAGGTATGTATATGTACGTGTACATATGTATAGAAAAATACATAAGGAAAATGATAGGTTTATCTGTATATAAAGGAAATACTTTTAAATGTGAGTAGCACAACACATATGAAAGTCAGTGTTCCACAAGGATTAAACAAAATAAAGTAAATGTTCAAACTGGAAATACAAAGATCTCATTTTGCTTACTTGTAATCTTGCTTCTGAATAGTGGTTACAGTATTTATAATGAGAAATATGTGTATAAATGAATAGCAGCTTCATTTCTTGGTTGATGATATTGGCTTTTACTTTTTGCTCTTCTTGACACGGGGACTGCTTATTGCTTGTTTTCTAATACAGGTATAATACATGCTAATTATAAATAAAATTAAGATAACATAGGAAAATGTAAAGAAAAAAATTGTGTGATCTCATCATCTTATGATAAACCACTATTAATATTGTAGAATATAGCCTTCCAGAGTTTTTTCTTTACACATGTGGATAATCATCATTCTATATAATAGTTTATATAAAATAATATACAAAATAATTCTGTCAAAGTGTCTTATAACTAGCTCTTTTCCCTTAATGTAATGTAATTACATTCCCTTAATATAATGTAATATAATATAATGTAATTTATTCACAAATACAGATCTGTATTTTTCATGTATTTCATATAATGAAAATAAAGCGGTCCTTATTTGATGTCTTCTCAGCTTAGTTTTACTTGATTTAGTTACTGAAGTACCTTAGAATGCTGGAATATTTTAAAATGAAAATCTCAGCGCTTTATAACTTCTTGACTATAGAGACTTAATTGGTAGTATAATTTCCCTGACATAAAAGATGATTTACGATTACTTGATTATATTGAGTTTAAACACAAAAATTACACGAACCCAGAAATATTTATATAGAGACATTTATATCATAAAGCAAAATATAGGCTGTGTCATTCAGCTGAGGGAACTATCAAATGATTTTATAAGATTATAAAAAATAGGCCGGTCCAAGTGCAGTGGTGTTTCTAACTAATTGATCACAACCAGTTCAGGATTCCTTTGTTCTTTCTCTAGTCCCACTGCTTCACTTGACTAGTAGCCTTTTTAAAAAAATTAAAATTATAAAGATTATGAAAAATGATTTTTAAAAGATTATGTAAAATGTATAAATAGTGACTGTCTGGATAAAGGAGACCTATTATAAATTTATATCAGAAAAATTAAGGAACATGATTATAATGTTGATCATAAGCCTGGTTTTTAGAATTTTTTACTGTTGAGATTTTTATGATGCACACTTCAGTGGTTTTAACAACATTTATGTCATTGTGAGTCTTTCCTACTTGATTCCTTTCTGAACACTCCCTGTGTCTCAGTCAGCCTGACTTCTCCCGAACCTGTTTTTTCTGATTGGTCAGACACTTTGAAGCCAGCAAATGACTTCAGGAAGTCTTTTGTTAAAACTTAGAGGTAATTGAGGTCTAGGAGGTTTTAGTATTATTTCTTTACCTGGAAGGGAGTATTTAAAAGATTAATTTAAAAACTCAGTATTTACTGTTGTTTTCTCAGAGCTTAAAGGTGTATAGTTCAGTCTCTTTTTCTTTAGAATTGGGGCAGAGGAGGGCAGTGGCAATGAGAGATGGAGTTGTAGTGTCCCACACAGTGATGTGTGTTTGAGGGAGAGGGAAAGAAAGCACCATAGAGGCAAGAGCCACCTGACAGTTTTGTTAAGTTTTCTTTGCAGATATATAGTGGAAAGTAGAAAATAAAACTTTGTTGTAGAGACAACTCTTGAACTGTTTTTATTTAGAGTGAGCATATTCTGTGTCTAGTTTTAATTTTTTCAGCTGAAAAGTTTTGTAAGGTTAATCAGTATACTCAAATGCTATGTAGTGGTGGTTACAGTTAGTAACACTTTATATCGCAAAAGTTACAGTTAATTTTCATATTTAAGACTTTATTTAATCTTCTCCATGGCTCTGTGAGGCAGGTGGGTAGCTATGGGGTATTCATATTGCCTCCATTGTAGAAGCTCAAAAGTTACCTTAAACTCCAAGAGACTAAAGATTATACAGCTAGTAAATGTTAGAATCTGTTTTCAAATTTAGAATTTTATTCTTGAAATCCCATATGTGTTATGGTCCTTTCTTAAGTCTTAGGTTTATTATGGGATTGAACTTTAGTATGCTTCAGAATCATCTGGTTATGAAAAATGCAGATGGCCAGGTCACCACCTCCAGAGAGTCTCTTTAATTAGTTCTGAGTTGGGACTCAGGCACATTTATTTTAAACAAACACCCATGCTAATGTAGATAATGCTGATACTTTGAAAAACATTGCTTAAACTAAATCAACCTAGCCTTTAGTATGTTTCACTGAGAGCAAATCTTAAGGAAGCATTTTGTAACCCCTAAGGTACTATGCAAGTGTTGTTATTTACACCTCTACAAAATCGAACTTAACCATTTGTGGAATTAATGACCAAAAGATTTTAAATGGGAATATAATTGCATGTATGTGTATATGTATATATATATGTGTTTTGAATGCTTTTCTGTAGCAGTTATTTATATAGTATCTTCAGCCTATGGTATGCTAATAAGAGAAAACAATTAAGTTGTGTCTACATTTTGCAGGTGGAGAAATGGAATCAAATGTCATTAATCAATAAGAGGGAAAGATAAAAAGAGAGCTAGAATTGAGAGTTCAGGTTCTGTGCTAGATAATTGTCTTTATTAAATTTAAGAATAAAGGTAAATATAATTGCTTTTCTTCAGTAGAAAAAAGTCATATGTACTTGGAAAAGGACATTGTGAATAATACCATACATTTTCATACATGATTTTCACATACATTAGATGATATTGGCCTTTTCTTGATAAAAGACTATGCTGATGTAATATACTCTAGATTGGCTCTATTAAAGGAAGAATCCGAGAACTACTGGAAGCTGCGATCACATCCCACAGAAGGAGAGAGAACTTAGGTCATGGGTATAGAACACTCACAGCTCTTTGAATATCACAGTACATTCCTGAACAGTAATGCTTTTAACTACAGTAGTAATTTTACTGTGCACATTACTTGGCTCTTTCCACTGTCTAGTTATGTAAGGGAGAGGGTGAGAAAAACAGAAATGAAGAGATGGATATTGAGAACTGTTATTTCTTGACATCAGTAAGATTATATGTAGTTAAACATACACTTTATCTACATAAATAAAACAGGTTAAGTCTTTGCCTCTTGACTTACCATTTCATGTAAATATTCCTTTATGGGTTTTTTCTTTTCAGCCTGACAGCCTACCGTGTCTTTCTTCACAAATATTTATTAAACACCTGTAATGTGCTAGGCACTCTGGTGTCTATTCAATATTGTGAGAACAGTTTGGAGGTAACTTCTGAGTAACATTGTGGAGAGTATATCAGGTACTTAATAAACATGTTTCTCTCTTTACTCTCCAGAGATTTACTTGAGTACAGATCTTTTCTTTAGTTTTTAGATTGATTTGAAATGAAACTAATAAGAACTGAGTTTAAATTTCTTTAACACAGAAAGCTTGTCTGTATGTACCTGCTCAAAATGATCTAGTCCTTAAAGATTACGTGTGAAATTCTTCTAAACCAAATTAGTCAGTCCATCTGGATTATCTCCAGAATGTATCTCACATTCAGGCACTGCCCACCTGTCTCCACTGCTGCTAGTTTGGTCCAAGCCTCGAGCGTCTCTCACCTGGCCCTAAGTAACAGCCGTGGACGGGTCCCCCTGCTGCGGCCTCTGCTCCCTACAGTTTCCCCAACAGCCGGAGCGATCCTCCCCGAACAGGCGGGCTCACATCACTCCCTTGTTTAACATCCTCTGTTGACTTTCACTGCACTTAAAATATTCTCTAAACTCCTTACTGTATGTGGCCTCCAGGCTTGCCCCTGAGCTGGTCTTTCCCTGTCTCTATAGCCTCTTGTACTTTCTTCCTTTGCTGAGAGGCTGTACCCCTTCTGTGATACTAGTGTATCCTCCTTTCTCTCTCTGCTGGGGTGTGTGCTCCTAGAACAGTGCCTGACACATAGTAGTCTTGCTTATTGGATTTCTGCTATTTAAGGGAATCATATGATGAATCCTCTCATAATAATTATTCTAAGTGAAGTGATTCTTCTGGATTCTTAAATTGGATTTGCATGCTTATAGCAGAACACACCTGCCTAGAAATACGGTATTGTAGAGAATGGAGACATTTTTGGGATATGACAGCCGTAGGAGTTGAGGTAAAATACAGAGTAAAATAGGGGTTTGCAGACTTTTCTGTAAAGGGCCAGAGAGGAAGTAAATATTTTAGGCCTTGTGGGGGGCCACATGGTTTCTGTCACAGCTACTCAACTCTGCCATTGTAGCAAGAAGGTAACGATAGAATCACCATGGTGTGTTCCAAGAAGACTTTTATATGTAAGCACTGAAGTTTGAATTTCATATAATTTCCACATTAACATAAAATATTACCATTCTTTTGATTTTTTTTCTCCCCAACCACTCAAAAAGTTACAAATATATATATGCTTAGCTCACAGGCCATGCAAAAATAGGTGGTGGGTTGGATTTGGCCCATGGGCCATAATTTGCCAATCTCTGGGATAGAATAGTTATTTTCCTGAGTGAGAAATTACAGCTAATCGTCTACTCCAGAGTTTAATCAATCATTTCAACAAGGGTAGTTGTAACTAAGTTAAACAGGTATCGGCTATTCTGTTGGAAAAGTAGTGAAGGGGACAAGCTATGCAGAATCTGAACAGGGTTAAAGCTGCAATGAAAAGGCATGATTTTGTGAGAGAAGATCTACCTGACCAATTGCTCATTTTGTTATAATTAAAGAACTCGATGCAGACTTTTTAAAAAATCCCCTAAAATTAATCTTTTTTTTTTTTTATCTTAAGGTACACAACAAAACATTTGAATGATGAGACTACCTCCAAGCAAATTAAATCCATGCTGCAATAACAGTTCTGGAATAAGCACCTGCTGTAGACAGAAGACAGTATTCTGCAATGACTGAGAATGCACAGTTTTTTAGTGATTGCAATTACTATCTCATTTATTCCTGCTTTTATTTCTTTCCTCTGTTCCTCTTCCCTCTTTTTTAATCACGTTCTTGTTCTTAAGAATTCTTTTCTGTGCCAAAATCAGTAAAGTTACATTCTGAAAGGATATTGTCCTTTCAAACAGGCCATCTAAGGCAGCTAATTATGCATTGCATTGGGGTCTCTACTGAGAAAAATTCTGTGACTTGAACTAAATATTTTTAAATGTGGATTTTTTTTGAAACTAATATTTAATATTGCTTCTCCTGCATGGCAAAACTGCCTATTCTGCTATTTAAAAACCCTTAATGACTTTATTTTCTACTGCCGCTTTTTTCATGTGCAGCCACATTGAAAATGTTTAAATTAACTGTGTTGTACAGATGGTACCCAACACAGACTTTTTTTAAATTAGTAAGAGTTTTGTTTAAAGTTTTGAGTTTGCATTTTGACTTTTTTTGTAAGGATGTATGTTGTGTGTTTAACCTTTATTAACTAACGTTAAAAACTGTGATGTGTGCGTAGAATATTACGTATGCATGTTCATGTTTAAAGAACGGCTGTTGATAAAATAAAAATCAGCTTTCATTTTTCTAAGCGTGGCTTGGTTTACTGATATTTTGTTTTCAGGCTTCAAAAATTTTCCCCTTGTATGTTTTTATGGAATGCGTATATACATTATGTAATTTTTTCTTCTTTTAGGGGACAGCTGGTCTTTTCAATAGTATTTTTCTTCATCATTATGTACATAATTTTAATTGCTTTTAAAATTTTGCTAAGTATAATAAGACCAGTGATCTTGTCATTAACTTGAATTTTATTCTTGTTTTATACTTGTATGGATGTAGTAATAGAAGGAAAAGCACTTCGTTATTCTGCTTGATTCTCAGTTCCCAGAAGCGAAAGGATAGCAGCACAAAGCAGAGTGTGGAAGGCAGAGCAGCCCTTTCATACTGGGAGGAGAGTGAGTGTAAGAGGGACTTTCCCAGGAGAAAACTGGAGGCTGTGATCTCACTAGTGGTAGAAAACAAACATGTTTTTTATTTTAAGAGCATAAAACCTAATTCATATAACCTAAATCTCATGGTTGGTGAAGCTGCTTAAATGTTGTCTAGTGCAACCATGCCAGTGGTTTAATGAGAAGATTATCTGAGGTATAAATACAGTTAAAATGGTTAACGAGGGAAGAGAGTCACAGAGGCTTCCATCGAAACCTTCTGGTTTGATAACAGCTGGATCAGGGCACATGCAGCCCTTCACAGTTGAATCCCTACTGACCCCTCTGGCCTCCTGCTTGCTATTTTCCCACTTCACGCCCTGTTCTTCAGTCAGACCTCAACTGCTTGCCGTTCACAGATTATTCCACTTCCGTAACTGGTCTGGCTGGTCCCTGAACCTGACATTGCCTTCCTGTCTCATGACCATCTGATGAACACCAGCTCTCATCTTTCAGGGATCAGCTTGTGTTACTTCCTTCATGGCGCCTTCTGGATGACATGGGCCATGTCCTTCCAGACATCCTCTAAGAATATTGTCATGGGTTGAATATGTGCCACCCCCCCACAAAAGATAAGTTCACCTGGAACCTATAAATGTCACCTTAATTGGAAAAAGGTTATTTGCCGATGAAACTAAAGCTCTGGAGATGAGATCGTCGTGGATTAGGGTGGGCCCGAAATCCATTGACAAGTCCTGGTAAGAGGAAAGAAAGGGAAACACACACAGAGCGGATGGCCACGTGAAGGTGGAGGCAGAGATTGGAGTGCTGCATCTACACGCTAAGGAACCCCAAGAATTGCTGGCAGCCACCGGAAGTTAGGAGAGGGGCATGAAACACATTCTCCCTCGGTATCTCCAGAAGGAACCAGCCCTACTAACATCTTGATTTCAGACTTCAGTCCTCCAGGATTGTGAGAGAATAAATTTCTGTTTTAAGTCACCCAGTTTGTGGTAATTTGTTATGGTGGCCCTGAGAATCTAATACAGGTTTCTCACAAAACACTTCTGATATTTAACTGCACTTTTGGATGTCTTTTCTGATTCTGTAAGAGGTCTAGTGTCTGGATACTGAAGAGATAGTATGAGAACTTGAGAGAAGGGACATGTCTGATTTTCCTTCAGTGTCCCAAGGAAGGATCTTGAACAGTACCCAAATTTGGATAGCTGCCAAATGAATGTTTGAGTGGAGTGAATGAGCATAAATAAGAAATAATGATGCAGCTGGAATAGATATACCGCTGTGGCCTGTACAGTTAACATAGTTCATGCTCTGCATCTTGTGAATAAGTGAAAAAAATCTCTAGCTTGGGGGTTAGCAAACTGGTCTGTGGCCCAATCTGCCCACTCTCTGTTTCTGTACAGCCTGTGAGCTAAAAATGGTTAAAGAATAATATTTTGTAGCATGAGAAAAATATATGAAATTCAAGTTCCAGTGTTCATAAATAAAATTTTATTGGAACAAAGCCTTACTCATTTGTTTACATATTATTTATTGCTACTTTTGCACCGTAACAGCAGAATTGAATTGTGACAGAGACCGTGTGACCCTCAGAGCCTAAAATATTTACTCTCTGGCCCTTTATAGAAAGAATTTGCCTATCCCTCCCCTAGTTAAAAGAGCAGGTTTATTTGAGAACCCACTGTGATAAAAGCACAGTGCTGCAGTGTGAAGCATCTTCTACTGCCAGAAGATGGATTCAGGCATTCAACTTCAGGTCTAATATTTGCTGTTCAGACAGCCCAAATAGAGAGCAAGTAGACATCTTCTCTGCTAAGTCTGATCTCTACTTGTAATGTCTGTCCTTGGAGTGTGGGTAAATCCTTTGAACCCCGCTTATCTCCAGAACACATCTGGCCGGTGTGTCCCTTCATCCTGTGCCCCAGCACTTGTGCCTCCATGATTTAGAGTGATCCATTGTATCATCTCTTCTGCTAAACCCATGATTATCTTTCACCAGTGCCCCATTTCTACAGCCCTAAACATAGATGAGTGGAACTTCTCAACTGGCTGTGTTCTCACTTTAAAGATTTGGATTAAAAGCATTCTGAGCTGGGGGTGTGGTGGCTCATGCCTGTAACCCTAGTACTCTGGAAGGCCGAGGTGGGAGGATCACTTGAGCTCAGGAGTTCAAGACCAGCCTGAGCAAGGGTGAGACCCCATCTCTACTTAAAATAGAAAAATTAGCCAGGTGTCATGGCGCACACTTGCAGTCCCAGCTACTTCGGAGGTTGAGGCAGGAGGATCGCTTGAGCCCAGGAGTCTGAGGTTGCTGTGAACCACAATGACACCACTGCACTCTACCCAGGGTGATGGAGACTCTGTCTCAGAAAAAAAAATAAAAGCCTTCTGGACTTTCTAAATTGCTCAAGTATTTTAGACTTGTCATAAGAATAATTGGCATCTATGCTCATATTCTAGGTCTTTTGTGTTGAAATGTCATTCTGATTCCATTTGAGATTGCAGTAACTTCAGTGTCAGTTTCAGAAGTTTTTATAAAATAATCCCTTACAGAGCATATTTCAATAAGTAGAAATCATAGAAATATAATGGAAAGATCTGTGCATGAAGAGTCAGGAGACCCAAGAAGAGACCTCTCCTTGTGAACTCTATTTTCCTCATTAGTAAAATGAAAGAACTGAAACATGATCTCTAGCATTGTTTGATTCCATGTCATAGACGACGTATGTCTCACACGCACTGTCTGCGAAGGCGGTAGTAGTGCGAATACTTAAAGACAGAGGCTTCAGTCAGTCATCTTGAGTTTATTCTGGTCTCTTTTAACTCTGTAACTTGGGGCAAGTCTCATGTGTCCTCATTCATAAAATTGGGAATAATCAAAATACCTACCTCTCTAGAGTTGCCTTAACAGTTACACTGGTTAATACCCATAATGTCCTTTGCATACCAGAAGTCTTACTCTGACCATCATGACATGTGACTATATTAAAAACCACAGGTACCATGTCCACTAACACGTATTATTTTCCATTTATTTCTAGAGTAATCAATGGCCCTAATTATAACACTTTCCTCAGTGTGGCTGCTAGGCAAACCTGCACGATTTTAATGAAGCATTTAGAGATCCTATAACTTTTATTAAAAACTTGCTGTGTGATAGTGTCAGGTTTCCAAATGGGCAGATG
The DNA here is from genome assembly GCA_963575035.1 of Avahi laniger. Classification (NCBI taxonomy): domain Eukaryota; kingdom Metazoa; phylum Chordata; class Mammalia; order Primates; family Indriidae; genus Avahi; species Avahi laniger. The sequence continues at coordinate 8,374 of CAUYSK010015502.1, read as the reverse complement.
ATGACCTGCATATTTGAAACTGAGACTAGCAACACACCAATTTTAAAAATGAGGCCCTAGTATGTGATACATTTCTGTAGTGAATGTGTTCACAAGCAGATCTTTATGTCAATAAATGTTCAGTACATACGCATCCAGAGCCACACACGGCCTGTGTCCTAGGACTATAAAGATGAACGAGAAGCAGCAGTTCTGGGGATATAGAGGGGTTCCAGGCAGAGGAAGCCACGTGAGCGAAAGCAAATGTTGGCATGTATTCTCCAGCACATGATGTGAACATTCTATTGACGTGAAGTAACCATGATTTTTCAAGTATTGTTTTTTGAAAATTTCCTAAAGACTGATTTATGATGTAGGAGAAATAGTATGGCTTTTGTAAGTTAGACCTGGGTTCAAATTTTATGTTATCCACTTGCTAGCTCTGTGACCTTGGTAGCTACTTGATGTCACTGAAGCCTCAGTTTCCTGTCCTGTAAAATGGAGAAAATGATACGGTTGGTTGAAGATTCAATGAGATTTGGGTGCACAGGTAGCTGTGCCTACTGTGGGGCTAACGTTCCCCAGGTACAGCACCTTCTGAAGTGGACATCTCACTCAAGTTGTCGTCTTTTCAGAGGTGAAAATTAGCAACCACTGTATCTGTAAAGCATGTGGGAAACCCACTTTGTAATACCTGTTTGACATTTGAAGGTGTACAAAGCAAGTCTCTCCTATCTCACTAATGCTTACCCTGTGAGGATCTTGAGGCCTTTGCATATGCTCTTTCTACTCTTCCCAGAGCCCTCCGCCCCGGAATTCCCCACCTCCTGCCTGGGAAAGTAGTGCTACTCCACCAATTTGCTTGCCAAAGGTGGAGTCCCAGTGCAAGTTCAGCCCTGAGGATGCCTGTCTTCTGAGGTCTCCTTTGTAGCGCCCAGCACTGTTGGAATTAACAAGCTGGTTGTGGAGTTCTTGTTCAACGCCTGCCGCCTGCTCCCGATCGTCCATTCATGAGAGCAGGACCGTGGCTGCTCCCTGCAAGGCTATATTCCCAGTGCCCAGACATAATATATCACTAAGTTACATAGGACCCTAAGTATAAAGGAAAGCTAAGGTGGATTGAGAGTGTCGGGCAGAGGCACAGAGTACAATTTAACAGGGTGGACTGGGTGGGTCTTGTCTCAAGCGAGGTAGACTTGGAGCAGGGAAGGCAGCTGTAACAGTGAGGCTGTCTGGGGAAAGGCATCCCACACAGAGCTGAGAGCAGAGAGAGGCCCAGGGCAGAGAGTGCTGGAGGGTTTGAGGAGGCCAGTGTGGCTGGAGCCAGGTGTATAGTGGGGTCTGATCACGGAAAGCCTTGGAGGTCACAGTAGGACTGTGGCTGTTGCTCTGAGACATCAGAAAGCGCAGAGTGAAGGAGTGACATGAACTGATAGATTTGAAAAGGTTCATTCCTACTGTTATGCCAAGAATAGACTGAAGGGAGGTGAGGGGGCAGGGAGATCAGTTAAGCAATTTTGATACTTGAGGCAAGAAATGATGGTGGGCATTGCAATGGATGTGGTGACAAGTGGCCAGATTCAGGGTATATTTTAAAGGTAGAACCAACAGGCTTCCCCACCAGATTGGATGTGGGAGGTGAGAGGAGATTCGAGAATGATCCTAGCCTTTGACCTGAGCACCTGGAGGGACGGATGGGAAGGCAGGAGGTGAAGCAGATTTTGCTTGATTGGGGAGATCATTTCCAGGCTCAGCAGGCACTGTCTTCAACAGGTGAGGGGTGGGCTGGGAGGAGGATGGTTTCGGAATGATTCAAGCGCATTGCATTTATTGTGCACTTTATCTCTATTATTATTACATTGTAATATTTGAGGAAATAATTATACAACTCACCATAATGCAGAATCAGTGGGAGCCCTGAGCTTGTTTTCCTGCAACTAGGCAGTCCCATCTGGCGATGGGAATCTAATGCCACCATTGATCTAACAGGAGGTGGAGCTCAGGCAGTGATGCGAGTGATGAGGAGTGGCCATAAATAACAGATGAAGCTTCAGTTCCCCCACCCAGCCCGCTACTCACCTCCTGCTGGGCAGTCCAGTTCCTAATAGGCCACGGACAGGTACCGGTCTTGGGCCTGGGGGTTGGGGACGATAGCCTTAGAGGCATTGGCCAGGCTGGTGGGGGAGCATTTCTCCAGCGAGCGTTGGGCAGCGAGAGGCTGGGAGGAGGGTAGTGTGTGGAGAGCGGACAACAGTGCAGCCCAGTGTAGGGGAAAGACACCACTGTGTGGGTTCTAGTCCCCTTTCTGGCTTAACTGGCTTTATGACTTCCTTAGGCCCCATCTTCCTATCTGTAAAAATAAATCTCTTCGGTCCCACTTCACTCTTGGAAATGCTGCTAAGGCAACATTGGCTTCCAGGCTGCGCTCAGCTGCTTTTGGAAATCTCCATTTAAAGTCCTTCAAGACGTGAGTAAACAATGAACTACTTTTAAATTATTTGTAGCTGTCTATACCTCTTGATTTTTTTTTAAAAATGAGTGTTTCTGAGTCCGTAAGTGGAATGTGCAAAAACAGACTTGATTGATTTGATGGATTGGACAACTTTGACAATGGAGAGTAGAAAAATATTTGTGTTCTTACTTCCTGACAAGGAGTATCCTGTATCAGCACTACCCAGTAAGACAAAACTCTGAAATGCTTAGATGTGGCAAAATATGGCATGGTGCTTCTGGTTCCAGAATAAGGCTCTCCAGGGGTTGGTGGAAGGTTTGCAAAGATCCCTTTGCCAAAAACTTTGCTTTTCAAGTTACAGAGGATAATTTGATGACATTCACACAATGTATTACATTTTAAGCAAGTAAATTTATATATCTGTACCTATATATCTATCATCTATCTATCTACCAATTTTTCTGGAAGATAATTTATATGTATGCATAGGACTGAAAGGATAAGTACCCAAATGTCAATATTGATTATATCTGAGGCATGGACTTATGAAGTTTAAAATGGTCTTCATGTGTTTAGGAAATACTTTTTCTTTAACCATAGTTTTGGTTAAGTTTTTGGTTTGTTTTATTTTGTTTTGTTTTATTTTAAGGCAGAGTCTTGCTCTGTCACCCAGGCTGGAATGCAATGGTGTGATCATAACTCACTGCAGCCTCAAACTCCTGGGCTCAAGGATCCTCCTGCCTCAGCATTCTGAGTAGCTGGAACTACAGGTGCAAGCCACCATTCCAGGCTAATTGTTTTTTTTTTTTTTTTTTAGAGACAGGGTCTCGCTATGTTGCCCAGGCTGATCTTGAACTCCTGGCCTCAAGCCATCGTCCTGCCTCAGCCTCCCAAAGTGCGGGCATCACAGGCTGTTAACTAAGTTTTATCATTAGAAAAGAATATATAAAATGATCCTGCTCAGAGTGGGCAAGCCCAGGTGATCTGTCTGCCTCATGAGTGCTGTCCTAACAAGGTTTATTTCAAGTCTTACTATCAACTAATATGAGGACAGAAAAGAGGCCTGGGTCTTCACTGGTTGCCCTAGAGTGAAGAGATTTTCTGACCACTGTCTGAATCTCTTTTATGAAATATACTATTTCTTGCCTTATATACATAATAGTTGTGTTCCAGCAATGAATGTCCTGACGTTTTTTCTAGACACTTCTAATTTGAAATATTCCAGGAACCTCTGAAAGATCCAGAAATGCCATTGTTTTGGCACCTGTTCTCCATCTCCCTACCTGCCTCCTGCCCTTCATGTCTCAAGCATCCTGATATTTTTGTTTCCAACAATTTGGGCTATATGAGGAGACCTAGCTTTTTCCCATCTTAAATCAAGACTCTTTATCTAGGTACTGCAGTGGCTTTCAAACTTCAGCTGCATCAGGTCACCAGGAGGGCTCACCCTGAGAGTTTCTGAGAGCTCCAGAGGTGCATGTCTAACAAGCCCCCAGGTGAGGCTGCTTCTGCTGGTCTCAGGGCCACACTTGGAGAACCAAGACTGGTTCACTTCAGCTGAGTCAGCTTGCATAGAGGTAGCTTGGGGTTGGCCTGAGAGCGGAGGGGAGTCTGTCAGGGTTTTCTCCAAATCCTGACCCCTCATCTGACTGTCTGCACTGACCCAGAGTGCCTCAGTGTGGCTCCTCAGACCAAGGCATCATCTGCATGAAGAAGTGCTTGTCCTCTGTTAATTCCACAGAGAGGCCCCAGCTGAGCCAAATTAACCACACCTGGGGGTCCGATCTGAGACCATTCCAGGTACTCTTGGATGAGGATTGTTTGCACGGGAGAAGCTTTGGATACTTGAGTGTAAAGCCCCCTGGAGTACATGCCAGAACAGTTTCATATAAAAACAAAAGCTGGCCACATGTGGTGGCTCACACCTGTAATCCTAGCACTTTGGGAGGCTGAGGCGGTGTGGGGAGGGGGCTCTGTGGCCTGCCAGTGCACCGCAGCAGGCTTCCAGGAGCTGGAAGAAGAGATGCGGCGGCGGCAGGCAGATGAGACATGTTCCTTATTGTCTGGGGGGATGCAGCGGCAGCGAGAACACGGCGAGTGCTTATACATGGCTCTGAACAGTAGTGGCAACATGCCATGGGAAAGCGTGATCACATGGGTTCACACAGGAGATAACACCTTGGTTACATAAGTGCACAGACTCATGCCTCCCTGGAAGGCCGGCGTAAGACACGCGGGCAATCATTTTAGTTTGGCCTGAGAAACCTATTGTCTATACAAATGAATTTCCCTTGAAGACAGGAGGATCATTTGAGCCCAGGAGTTGAAGACTACAGTGAGCTGTGATCATGCCACTGTCTGGGCAGCAGAGTGAGGCCCTGTCTCACACTTACTGATTGCTTTCTAAGTGCCAGCCAGGCACTTGACGTGTCTGAGCTCATTACAACAACGCCAGGAGGTTGACTAGTGTCATTCCATTTTAAAAATTAAGAACTTGAGGCACAGGTTAAATTGCTTGCCCCTGATACACTGCTGGTCAGTGGCAGAGCTGAGGTTTACACTCAGGCAGTCTTGCTTTGAAGTTTGCAGCCTTAACCTAACCTCCATGCTGCTGTACTGTCTTTCTTTTAAAAACAAACAAAATACCACTATCAATAAAAATCAGCTTCAAAATCTTTGAAAAAAAGTGATCTTTATTGCATCTCTCTGCCGCCCCCTGCAGTTCTACATTGGAAAGCAGTTTCCACCTGAGTCTTCCCTCCTGTAGTCTAGTTAGCAGAGCAGGAATAACCAACCTATCAACAGGGAGTAGCCAATGGTTGGGATGGCAGAGCAAGGGTAGGGGCCACAGACATCCGGCAGGGACAGCTCCAGGGTTGCTGGGCTTTGCCCTTGTGGCCACTACTAATGCAACTGATGAGGGTGACCTGGAGTTCCAGGTTTCAGTGCAACAAGCTCAATTCAGACCTCCTGTTCTCTCTTCATTCCCAAACTTGTATTTGTTCTCCATTTTTCTCCCACTCTAAGATTTGGGTTTTGAGCTATGGGCCCCACAATGGCAGAGGTTTGGTTTTCCCTTTGTTATGGTCTAAATGTTTGCGTCTCTTTCAAATTTATAGGTTGAAGCCCCAACCCTCAGTGTGATGGTATTTGGAAATGGGGTCTTTGGGAGGTAATTAGGATTAGATGAGGTCACGAGGATGGGGCCCTCATGGTGGAATTAGTGCCCTTAGAGGAAGAGACACCAGAGAACTTGCTATCTCTCTCTGTCTCCACCATGTGAGGACACGTTGACAAGGTGGCTTTCTACAAGCTGCTAAAATGGCTGCAGTGATCACTAGTTTAAGTCATAACACTCAACCCCCTTTGAATTCTTGGAAAGCAGTCTCAAGAAGGACAGGTACATACAAATAAGCCAAGACTACGAAGATTGGAATAAATATCTCACGCTTCAATGCCTAGACATTGATAATGTCTACAAGCATCAAAAACATCCAGGGAAACGTGACCTCACCAAACAGACTAGTTAAAGCACCAGTGACAATCCTGGAATGACAGAGATGTACAACCTCTCGGGGAATTCAAAATAGTTGTCTTGAGGAAGCTGAGTGAACGTCAAGATAACATAGAAAAGAAATTCAGAATTCTATCAGGAAAATTTAACAAAGAGATTGAAATAATAAAAAAAATCAAGCAGAAATTCCGGAGCTCAAAAATTCAATTTACAAACTGAAAAAGGTATCAGCGTCTCTCAACAGCAGAATTGATCAAGCAGAAGAACTAGTGACCTCAAAGACAGACTATATGAAAATATACACACAGAGAAAAAAGAAAATAAGTGAAGCATACCTAAAAGATTTAGAAAATAGCCTCAAAAGAGTGAATCTAAGAGTTATTGGCCTTAAAGTTGGTGGGAGGAGGAGGAGAGATAGATAGATAGATAGATAGATAGATAGATAGATAGATAGATAGATATCAGGGTAGAAAGTTTATTCAAAGAAATAATAACAGAGAACTTTCAAAACCTAGAGAAAGATGTGAATATTCAGATACAAGAAGGTCAAAGAACATCAAGCAGATTCGATACAAATAAGATTAACTCAAGGTATATAATAACCAAATTTTGAAAGGTCAAGGATAAAGAAAGGGTTATAAAAGCAGCAAGAGAAAAGAAGCAAATAACATATAAAGGAGCATTGATACATCTGGCAGCAGACTTCTCAGTGGAAACCTTACAGGCCAAAAGGAGTGGGATGACCTACGCAAAGTGCTGAAGGAAAGGCAAAATTATCCTTCAAATATGAGGGAGAAATAAAGACTTTCCAAGAAAACCAAAAGCCAAGGAATTTTGTCAACGCCAGACCTGTCGTATAAGAAATGCTAAAGGGAGTTCTTCAATCTGAAAGAAAAGCATGTTAATGAGTGACAAGAAATTACCTGAAGATATAAAACTTACTGGTAAAAGTAAGTACACAGACAAATACAGAATAATAATGTAATCACATTTTGTAAATGACTGATATCTATAGCAGGAAGACTAAAAGACAAACCTACTAAAAGTAATAACTACAACTATTTTTAAGGATATAGACAATATAAAAAGACAGAAACAGAGAAAACAAAAAGCAGGGAGAGGGATAAAGTTAAAGTGCAAAAGTATAGAGTTTTTTAGTTTTCTCCTTGTATATTTTTTTCTTTGTGATAAGAATTATTTTGTCACCAGTCTAAAATAATTGGTTACAAGATGTTAGTTGCAAGCCTCACGGTAAGCACAAAGCAAAAACCTATGATAGATACATAAAAATAAAAAGCAAGAAATTAAACATACTACCAGAGAAAATGACTTATAAACAATGGAATACAGGAAGGAAAGAAATAAGGAAAGGAGGACCAAGAAAACAAGTAAAAATGGTAGTAGTAAGTCCTTTTCTTTTAATAATAACACTGAATGTAAATAGACTACATTCTTTAATCAAAAGACATAGAGTGGCTGAAGGGATTGAAAAAATAAGACTCAGTTATATGCTGCTTACAAGAAACTCTCTTTATCTCACTTTCACACATAGACTGAAAGTTAAGAGATGGAAAAAGATATTCCATGCAAATGGAAACAAAAAAGAACAGGAGTAGCTATGCTTATATCAGATAAAATAGATATCAAAACAAAAACTATAAAAAGAGACATACAAGGTCATTATAGACTGATAAAGGCATCAATTCTGCAAGAGGATATACTAATTATTAATATATATGTACTGAACACTGGAGTACCCAGATATATAAAGCAAATATTATTAGAGCTAAAGAGATAGACCCCACTACAATAACAGCCAGGAGCTTCAACACCCCACTTTCAGCACTGGACAGATTATCTGGACAGAAAATCAACAAAGAAACATTGGATTTAATCTGCATTATAAATTAAATGGACATAATAGACATTTACAGAATGCTTCATTCAATAGTACAGAATACGCATTTTTCTTCTCAGCACATGGAACATTCTCAAGGATAGACTACATATTATGCCACAAAGCAAGTCTCAAAAAATTCAAAAAAAAATGAAATCATATCAATATCCTTTCTGACCACAATGGAGTAAAACTAGAAATGAATAACAAGAGGAACTTTGAAAACTATACAAACTCATGGAAATTAAACAATATGCTCCTGAATGACCATTGGGTCAATGAAGGAATTAAGAAGGAAATTAAAAATTTCTTGGAACAAATGAAAATGAAAGCATCACATACCCAAACCAATGGGATTCAACAAAAGCAGTATTAAGAAGGAATTTTATAACAATAAAAAACTACATCAAAAAAGTAGAAAAACTTAAAATAAACCTAATGAGGCATCTTAAAGAACTAGAAAAGCAAGAGCAAATGAAACCCAAAATTAGTGAAAGAAAACATATAGTAAAGATTAGAGCAGAAATAAATG
>CAUYSK010015501.1:0-14880 GCA_963575035.1 Avahi laniger | reverse complement strand
AGCATTCCACTTAAGGTTTCACTTTTTTAAAAATTATTATTTATTTATTTATTTATTTTTTTTTTTATTTCAGGGTATTATGAAGGTACAAACATTTTGGTTACATTTTATGTCTTTGCCTCACCCAAGTGAGGGTTAGAGGCATGCCCTTCGCCTCTGCAATGCTCCCCGGGCCTTTCAGTTGTGGATTTATCCCTCCATCCCCCTAATCCCTGGAGAGTATTACTGCCATGTAAGCACCCTAGTGTTCATAATTAATTAGTACCAATTTGATGGCCAGTACAAGTGGAGCCCATTCTTCCGATCTTGAGGTTTCACTTTTTTAAGAAAAGGAGTTCTGCTGCTAAAAGAAACGTATAGGAGCAAAAACAGCCTAACAATCTTTTCAAAACTACAGAACAAAGGAATAACATCCTGGCCATGGAGTCTGCATAGTTATCACTGATATTGTGGAAGAAATGAGGTAAAGGTTAGCCTTCAGCTCCACTATGGAGTAGTTTTTGTTAAATAGGTAACACGTAGTCAGCTTATGCCATAAATACTGCATTTAAATTGGTATAGTATTTTTCAGTTTTGCAAAGACCTTTAGTGTACATTGGCTAACTTGACCTTTAGTATAATAGTATGTGGAGGGCAAAGAACTTGATATCATCTCCATTTACAAATGAGAAAGTGAGACACAGAGATGAAATCTCAGAGACAGTGCTAGAACACAGCTATACTGATTTTCAATGTAGAACTTGTTAACCTAAATGGTATTTTCAAATTTTTAGTTTGTGGAATCCTGTCTGCAGATGAAAATTTAATGGGATTGCAATATTTAAAAACAGAAAAAGTGGAGCTGTGATGGTTCAATTGGGGTGAAGGACCTGGAGCTCCACTCAGCACCCCCTCTTTCTCTTTTCCCTGGGACACGTGCATGGCCCAGAGGCACCTCTGAGAAAAGTGGGCTCTTGGTTTACAGCATAAAAACTCTTGCCTATACCGCATCATCCTTCAGGGATCTAGTTGAGTCTCTCTCCCTCCATTTGCCCCACATCATTTAATTTTTGTTCTGTGCAGCTGGGATCCCAGTGGTCAACTCCAGCTAAGGAAACAGTGCAGGTGGCTCTGTTAAGAAAATGGGCCGGGGACAAGGAGGTAAGATGCTTCTTTGGTTTTGCTTTTGTGAAGTTGACATTGATTTATAGTGGTGCCTAAAGCAAGGCATGGGAGCCATATGCCACCAGTTCTGAGTTCTGACAAGACACCAGGGGGTCTTTTGTAGAGTTTTTCTGTGTTAGCCTGAGAACGTCCCCCAGGATCTAAAATACTCTCCTTCCAGCCATAATCACAACATTTGAAAGTACATCCATAGTCCTGACCTAAGTTGTTATCACTTTTGTACTAATCCTTCAAGGGTTCTTCCTTTTGTTGGAACAGCCCCTGACATAATTATACAAATAGTTTCAATGTCTGCCTCATCCGAACAAGCCATGTTATAATACTTCTTTCTCTCTGAGTCATATATGAAATTCAGGTCCACCAAGCACATATCACATACACATATACATATTCATATACAAATTTACATTCATATACATACAGTAGGTCCTCACTTAATGTCGTGGATATGTTCTTGGAAACTGTGACTTTAAGTGAAATGACTTATAACCAAACCCCATTTGGCTATGGACTAATTGTTATAAACAAGAGTAAATTTCTATGGCATATTTCTGGTTACAAAGCCATCACCAAACTTCTAAATAGAGACCAAAACACTTCTAATATTAAACATCGAAATAAAGGTGAGTTATACATCCGTTTAAGAAAGTTTAATAAAAACAGCTAGGATAGTTGTTTACCCATTTACCCCAGTTCAGAGTTGCGGATGGCTGGAGCCCATCCTGCTAGCCAGAATGCAAGGCGGGAAGCAGCCCTGGATAGAACGTCATCCCATTGCAGGGCACACTCACACACGCCCACAGTCAGTGACGCAAGAACAGTGTAGACACGCCAATGAACCTCACGTGCATGTCTTTCGAATGTGGGAGGAAACCAGAGTACCCAGAGCAAACCCACGAAGACATGGGGAGGAAGTGCAAACTCCACATAGACAGTGGCCGCAGTGGGGAATCAATTTTTTTTCCTCATTGATGTTATAACAAAACGACACCGATCAAAACAATGTTATTTGAGGACCTGCTGTATACATATTCATATACATACACTACTCAATGAAACTAACCCTGGTTGTCCAGGCCTTAAAGGATCTTTTTTTAAATCAAAACCAATGTTATCACTAATGTTGCACTCAGAGCCTGAGATTAAATGTTGCTGGATTTCCAGTACTACACAGAGAAGGAAGGAATAGAAGAGTGGGAGAGAATCCGTGGGACTCAATGGCTCGTTGGATATAAAGAGTGGGGAGACAAATAATGTGGGGTTACGGAATAGTTAGGCAGGACGGAGAGTCCTTCCTGTAAGGAGAACCAGTTAAGGGCAGGCACAGCTGTGGGCAACAGAGCTAAGTGGAAGGAGAAAAATGGAAGAAAACAGAAAAAAATTTTTATTTTGCAGTTCTCACTAGGAATGACTTTGCCTGTCATATATAATATCAGTAATCTGATTGTAAGTTAAATTTATCAGATACTCAGATATTTTGTGTGCGTGTGCATGTGTGTGTAAGTTTTATTAGGTGTTATTTATCATTCGTGTCATGTAGGTAGATCTTGCTGACCATGTGTTAAAGCAAATGAAGGCCTCAGGAAAAATAATGAATTTGAGACGAGAAAAGCAAAGATATAGAAATGAAGATTATTTTAGGTTCCAGGAAGAATGATAAATATCTTGGGAATAGAAATGTTAAGTATCCTTGAGAGTAAGGCATCTCAGTTTGATGACATACAGTCCTCATGGTGGACAATTTTAACAAATATATCAGTTTCTGGGAAAATTCTCCATGTAATATGAGCTCTGCCCTAGATCTACAAAATGATACAGTTTACTTTGAATTTCAGTGTCTTTCCTTTTATGTTTTTAATAGGAGTCATAATGCCTTGCTTATCTTTTTCTCCACAGGGCCTTAGAAGAGTATTGACACATGATAGTTGTTCCATTAACGCTTGTTAATAATAGTTACATTTTGAGTAAATTATAATTTACAATGTTTGCTAATTTACTAACAATCTCTTTCTCAGAAGGGAGACTCATACACTTAAATCTAAACTATATAAAGTATGTGCAGGAAGAAAGCCATTTTGCACAAAGTAATACTCTTGACTCAGGCTTTCTGATTACACCTCTCCACCCACAAACACCTTCTATAACGAGGACTATCAGAAGCTACACAGAGAAAAAGCTACACACATATATGCACAAATATATGTCTCAGAATACCATCATGGCAAATGTAGGGTATCTTGTATTATTCAAGTTAGTACTAGCGAACAGTTGAAACACATGTTCCTGAAAACTAATGAATGTACTCACAGTAATGAGCTTCTCTTAGTTGTGCTCACTTCAAAAGCCTTTGTGCCTGTACAAATGGTCCCAGTGTTCTTTGGCACTGCTACCTTCCTCCCCATCTTCAATGTCACGGCCATCATCCTCCTATGTAAGCCATTTCAGTGGTCTCCCTGCCTCTGCTTTTTTCTCCCCTCCAATGCACACCCTTCTTTGCTTCTGTTGTAAACTTCATGACCTTAAATCTGACTAAATGGCTTCAGTGATTCTCCATCATCCACAGAAGAAAATCTCATTTTTTAACCCTTAGGCTTTACATTGGTGCTACTACTCATCTACTCATTTCCATAATTTTCCTTTGACCTAAAAACATCTTCCCTTTGTTCTGTATGGTGAGCTCCAATTCTTTTTCCAAATCTCAGCTCAAGTGTTCAACCAAATTAACTTTTATTGTATTATTGTCCCTCCTGTCTGTATCTAGATTTACATTCTTTTCTACTTTACTGTGGTCCTGATGAAATTGCACATAGCACCACACCACAGTATAATATCACATGATGCTGGAATTAGTTGTGTGCTTATCTATGTCCCCTTCTGAAATATGGGCTCTTTGAGAGTCTACATGTTCTAGCAGAATCCTTGTCATATAGCAGGGGCTGAATGAATACTTGTTACATGAAAGAATGTGTGACTATCTTCCATCATTCTTAAAATTATAATCCACAATTGAAAGCTATCTTATGGGTTATGATTCGTCTTAAGCTCAGGGAAGTTATTGACAAGAGATATGCCTCTTTCTGAAAATGGTAATTAACTGCAATTGACAATAGCAAGGAGAAATTATGTGTCCTCTTCCTGTCTCTGCGTTTCTCTAGCTCAATGTAACCACTTTGGTTCAGGAAAAGACATTTTCCCTTCAAGGTCATTGTGCCTCTGACATTGCCTCACTGCTACTGGAGGAGCTGTTAGAAGAAGGAAGAAATTAAGGAAAACTCAATTACTGTACCAGGATGTTTAAGAGGAAGGAAAAAGAAAGCAACAGGCCAAATGAAAGTGCTAATTATGAGACACTGCTTTGGTTGTGAAACCAATAGAGTAAAATTCCCAAGGGGTTCTTCCTCATAGTAATTCCCTTCCAGCTCTGGAGTAAATGCAGATTTGTGAAGGGAGAAAGGCTTGAAAAGGACAGCCTGACAGTGTCACGAGATTTTGTGGTTTCTCTTAGACTGCATTTCACTCATATTTCTTCATTTTTTGTCTTAGGTATGTTAAATTGGGGCAGCAGAATAAAGTCGCTGGAACACAATGTTTGAGGAAAAAACCTGCTTTCCTCCGTACTTTCTTAAAAATACATTCACATATGTACTCACCATCAAATTGGTATTAACTGATCAACACATAAGTGCACATATAAGAATAACATCTATTGGATGTCGGGCAGGGGGGAGGGGGGAGGGGGGAGGAGGGGACGGGTATATGCATACACAAAGAGTGCAATGTGCACCACCTGAAGGATGGACATATTTGAAACTTGGACTTGGGGGGGGGGTATGGGCAACATACATAACCTAAACATCTGTACCCCCATAATATGCTGAAATAAAAAAAAAGAAAAAAATACATTCACATGTCTTCACATACATCAAAGCAATGATTATAGATTGCAGATATTTTGTAATTTTCTCTTTTGGAAAGATTGGGGTTGGCGGGGCAGAAGTATCACTGAATGTATTACATTTCCTTTTACCGAGTCACAAATTTGCTCTGGTGACTTGCATGGGAGCAAAATGGATATATGCTCTTTCAGCTGACCAAATTCCCTGCAATATGTAGAGCATAAACCTACCAGTTATCTTACAATTAAAGTTGAAACTTGGCTGCTGGCTCATTGTCTCCTGGGTGAGCTAATCTGTGCCTGAATGCCGCATGCCCCGCAATGAATGACAGTGCTGTATATCAGCTCAGCCTGATCTCCATTTCCAAGTTATTATTTCTTGGTGTCTTCTGGGTTAAATTAAGCCTGTTTGTCTACTGCTCCTGAGGTAAGTTACTTTATGGGTCATGTATTTCCTTCCAGGCACCTGGCCAGAGGTGTCCTGTGTAAAGGATGAAAGACTGTAAATGAAGACGGGTGTGCGGGTGGGAAGGGGTGAATCTCAAAGTTTCTGGCAGATGCAAGTTCAGAATTTTTAAGGACATGAGTAATTCTGTGTCTTTTAAAGGGCATCCTATAAACATAGATGTTTGTGTGAACAGATATAAGTAGAATTCAGGGCTGAAACTCATGAATAGTAAGCCCTGATTTGTTGCTCTATAGAATAAGGTCAGCATGGTTTTACTACAGTCCCTGAGTACGTGTATTTCTTAAGAATCATCTATTATGTTTTAGGATTTAAAGGAATATGGTTCCCAGAGCTCATACACAGGGTTTTAGGGAATTAATGTGGTAGAACTTGGCAGACAAATTGTGTATTTTTCTCAACTGTCATAGTCACTCTTTAATGTTAGTATTATTGTTTTAATGTTATACATGAAAAATTAAGGGTCATATAGGCAAAGAGACTTGCCCTAGCAAATAAGTAGTTGGCCTAGAATTAAAATTCTACTCCGTGTGACCTCAAAGCCAAATTCTTTACACCGCACTGTAAATCTTTGCTTGGCTGAAAAAACCTTGTCCTTCAGGTCTCTTACTCTGGTTTCAATGGAATTTCCATGTCTTGGGGAAATATATCATTGGCCACAAAGCCTACAAGTTATTAATCATATCGGTATCCAGCTTAGTGTCTCTACTACCTTGTTCTACTCTGATGACCCACTCCAAATCATTCTTTGGGTAAAGTTAAAGAAATTGGCAATCAGTGTACATGAAGCAGAGATTGGCAATGCTTGGCTACCCATTTTTTATTCAACCACAAAGTCATGGAGTTAAACAAGTGATTCATCTCTGGCTTAACATTAAAATAACCCGTGAAACTTAAAAAAAAAATGCAAGACCCCCTCCCCAGCACAGACCAAGATAGATTCTGATCTATTTATTCTGAAGTACGTATTGAATATCAGTATTTTTTTAAGGTCCTACATAATTCTAAAATGCATCCAGAATTAAGAACTGAGTTTTCCCGTCACAGAAGTAAGTGCCTTATCTTATTCCAAAGCAACTATATTGATAAGTAAAAATTGGGTAAGAGAATGTTAAAAGATTGTGTGTTTAACTCTAAGAGAGATTTGAGAAACCATGATATATTAGTTAGTTGCTTCCCACAAAAATGAAGATAGTATGACTATGAACATTTGATTCAATTAAATAAATGTTTATAAGTGCCATGGATATAAAATCCAATAAGGCTCTCTTTCTTTCAGGAATGTAAAGGTGATAAAATGTGCACATAAATAACTGTATTTATTTATAAATTTTGTTAAGCTTGTGAATAATTGTTCCATGGATTGTAAAATGGACAATTATATTGTTCCAAGGAGAAGGAATGGAATATGCAAAGGATTGATAGTGCCAGGCATGGTGGCATGCACCTGTAGTCCCGGCTACTTGGGAGGCCTAGGTGGGAGGATCGCTTGAGCTCAGGAGATCAAGACCAGCTGGACAACATAGCGAGACTCCATTTCAAGCAACAACAACAAAAAAAGGGATTGGTAGTGTTAGGAAGCAAGCCATACTTAGAAAAAGCAGGTAGATCATAGGGTTGGAGCATAGGGAGAAAAGAAGATAAGAGTGGGAGATGAGATTGGAAAAAGGGAAGGCATAGAGCACCAAGTATTGTATTTTATCTTTACTTCTACACTTATCTCCAAGGACACTGATTTCTTTATTTTTCTTTCATTTGATCTCATTTTCCCCTCTCCCATCTTCTCTCTTTTCTCCCTTTTTTCTGTTTTCTCTCTCTTTTTGCTTGTCTATAATAATTAGATTATTAATATTGGTAATAATAATAGCTTTAATTTTTGTTATTTCTAAATGTCAGTCACTATTTTAAGAACTTCATATAACTTATCTCATTGTTACATTGAGTCATCAAAACAATCCTAAAAATTATGTAATATTATTATTCTTGTGTTATATATGAGAAAACAGAGGCCCAAGGACACAAAACTAACAAGAAGTAGAACTGAGTAAGCAGAAAGTAGATCCAGGTGTTGAGGAAACATAAGATATAGAATTTCAGAAATTAGCCAAATGTCTCATATGAATTCAGAACTTTGTGTCTTTGTGAGGTACTGGAGGTGGGAGGGGACATCAGAATACCATGTTGCCACTGGGACACAAAACCATTCTCCTTTGTTTGCTTTACCTCCCATCTGCCTTAGTTGGCCACAGTGCAAATCGTCACATGGAGCTGGTACGAGCTCCAGCTTTTATAGATGGAGGATCAGTTTTGTATTTGACGTTTGATTTTAGAGCACATCTCTTTGTATGTTGCCTGAAAGGAAGAACAACAAAGTCTAATTTTTACGGGTGACAATTAATAGAGAAGAATAAGTTGAAAGTATATTAAGATAAGTTACATTCCAATTAATGGTTGAGAAATTATTTTATTGGCTTTGAAGAGATCCTGATTTTCAGTGTATATCCCCTATGGGTTACAGTCTTAGGGGAGTTCTTGAAAAAAGTAGTGTTTACTTTTCTAAAAAAGGGGGATTTGACAATGCCCTGGAAATATCCACAAAACTGTTATAACCTTGGACCTTTGGTTGGTTAACTCCAAAAGCCCTCAGTAATAAATGTGCCATTCAGACTTCTAGTAACTCGAGTGTGGAACAATTTTACGAAGATAGATGGGTCATGCAAAATGATCCTTCAGATCGAGCTGATTTGTGACTGCTTTATATTTTTATAGTTCTCTATAAGCATACAGAAAGCCTACATATACATTATTTAATTTCCCCCAAATTCTTGTAAGAGAAGCAGGGAGTTATTGGTATATTTTTTTCAAATGAGGAAAGAGATTAAGGGAGGTTAATACGTCTTTCTAAAGTGACTAAGTATGTATTTAAAGGGACTCAACAAGAATCTCCCTTATGGTGTAGCAACCATTTTTTGACTATAACTTTATAGATTACAAATCAAAATAAAACCAACCACACTTATTTTGCTAAGATTTGTCCTAGAACACTGGAAATATTAATAAAAAGCAGGTTAATTTACCTCAAATCAATTCATTGACAATCAATTGGACAAATGATTAATTTGCTGATTTTTTTAACCAAACATATCATTTGAGCTTTTCACCTAAATTCCTTAAAAGGAGTGAAGTTAAAATATAAAATATATTTTTAAAATATTAACAACATATAACAATAGATATGTTGTCAGAGAAATGGGTCAAAGGATCATAAAAAATGTTAACATTAGTCAACAGAATATCATAAAAAAAATTCCCACATCTAATGCTATATTTCCCATGCGGATTTGAACATTTGTAGAAAATTAGAATAGAAATATTTGAGCGATTTTTACTAAATTAAAATTTAATAAAATTATACATCATATAATTTAAATTTACACATGTCTGAAAGAAGTCAGAATTTTAGTTAAATGCAATGTAAATTAAAATTTTCAGCAGATTAACCTAATACACTGGTAATATAATAAGTAGGCTTATTCTCTTCTTTCATGTCCCCACCAGTCTAGTGGAAGAGGTATGTTTCAATCACATAATCACACTCACAATGCATAAAGATAAAGGCAAGAAAGGAAGTAACAAAAGTACATAAAAAGAAAAAATGATCAAGGAAGATTTTCCTGTTCGAGGGCCAGAAGTGGACGTCTGAAGGATGTGATGACATTAATTGAGGAAGTCTGGAAATATATATAGCATACATTTTGGTTACTTTTTATCACTTACATTAGCAGGATCTGGAAACATCAGTGCCACATTTACTTGTATTTATAAAAAAATGTAACTCTTTCCTCTATAGCCAAAGCTATTCGCTTTTCTGTTTATGCTTGACCCAGGAACTTAAATGTAAAATCACTAATCATGTTAGAAATTATTTGTATTTTAACTTGCAGATTTTTCAGAGCATTGCAGTTGCTTGTTTATTTGAGCTTCAGTTAACGTAAAAAGCAGACTGAACACATCCAATTAACTGAATTAGATTGTAAAGTTTGATAAGAACCAGCTCAGCCACTGGTTTCTTGACACTATATTCAAGCTTCATAATTTCGCTCTATGCCTGTCTCTCATTTGAAGAACAGTGTTAAACATGTTTTTCCTTCCAAATATTTGTGAAGATAATAAAACAATACATAGGTAATTATGATAAAATAAAGAAAACCAAGGCTTTATAAGAATGGTAAGAATCATGTTACCAATAAGAAAATTTGTCTATAATATTCTGATGCTCAAATCTTTAAATCATGAAAAAAATTGGATTTCTTTTCTAATTTAACTTTTGAAAAATAATTTTATTTCATTTCCCTGTGTTCCAGGAATCCAGAACAAAACAGAATAATGGCTCCTCAAGTACATTATTAGATTGTTCTATTTGGCAGATATGCTGGTTCTCTTTTCAGCCTTTATTTGAAGCAAAGTTGTCTTTAAAATAATTATCCTTTCATTGTCAAGATTAATGTTCACTGAAATTTGTATATTTTATATGCTCACAGTACATGTACAATACATTTTTCTCAGGGAGATGTTAATAAAATAACACAAAATATGTTAATTGTGTTAAAATATGTAGTAGTATTATTTTGTAAAATTGCTTTGTTTTTGATTTTATCCTATAGATTTTTAACATTTATAAATGTTTAAGTGAAATGAAATAACTTTTTCATGTTTATCATGAGGCTGAAATTTTAAATATGAAGCAAGACTATCAATTTGTGATATATATATTTCTTGAGGTTTGCCACATACTGAAGTTTGAAATTTTACTTCAGATTCTTTATTTAATAGCACAACAACCAGAATGCCCAGAGCTTCTTGCTACCCCTAGTCAGCAGTTGCTAATTATGCAGGAGAGATGGCATACGCTGAAAGAGACATCTGCTTTGTAAATGGAGAAATTTTAGTTACAAGTAAGGAAGATCAATGTGAATCGTTGGAAGAGTGATTAAAAAAGAAAGGACTATGTATGGTGAATAGTATTGTAATGTTTTTATTACCGTTGGAATCATTTAACAAAAGTGTTCCATAAAAATCTCACCACGGAATCAAGATGCTAATGTTATACCTCATTTATTGCCAGCATACTCAGTGACATTTTATAATGTACATCTGTCAGCCAGAGATATAAATGAATGAGGTGAACCATACGATTTACCCTCAGGAAGTTCCATTAGAGCCCCCAAAGTATAATATTTATGAGGTCAGAATCAATTAATCAGATAGCTGTATTTGCTTTTCAGCTCAGCAGGCTCTCTGCTCCACCAAACTGTTGCATTTGAAAATCTTTCATATTTGGCAAAAGAGTGAGTTTATATGTGCTACATAAAAGCTATTTTGTAAATCAATTACTATAGTAACACAGGATGTATTCAGTAGTAATTCATGGTCTAAGTGGAGAGAATGCAAAATATGTTCTTATCAGAAATGTTTTATCTCAGCAGGAGTCCTAAATATTCTTTATGAGCTGTGCTAGTCTTACCTGTCCCACAATTTACTGAATGAAAGGCAATTATGACAAACAGAGGCTCGTGCTAGAGTCATGAGGAGACGGTGCCAGGAGAAGAGCACATATTACTGTCAAGAACAATCCAGACATTCCCTGGGAAGAAATGGACCAGCACCATAAGAATTCTGTAGTAGAAATGGCTACTGTTCTGATAGAGAAGGGGCATGTGTAGTTAACCTCAGAGAATGTAATCAATGACAGTTGCTGGGTTATTCACTGTGAGCTGCTCGCCTCTCTGCCCAGAAAGCAGTCTCAGAGCAATTTTAGAAATGGATGATGAGTTAGAGGAATTCTGATGGTAAAAATATAATTTCTCTCTTTTTTTTTATTTTTTGCATTAGAGAAGAAAGAACAGAGACCATGAAGGTTGGTACTCTATTAATAAAAATCCTGGTAATCATTCTTTTCTATGATGCAGCAAACTGGAAAGACATGAAAAATTATGGCAAAGGATTTCAGGTAACAAAAAATTCAGTTCAGAGACAATATATACATTTTATCAAGTCCATACATTTACATTAAACACTTATTATTTTCCCAGACAAGTCCTAGGTATCATGTGCATGTATGCAAAGGCGTGTATATGTGTAGAGTTGGTAGCTGAATACAATCAATCAGTGAGCACACGGAGGCCTAAAATATGCAATGAATGCAGTCTGCTGGAATAACCCAGATAAGGTGGCTGCTTTATAATCCATTCAGTATATTATTGTATTAACAAAGCAAATAAACACAAGTGACTTACTAGACAGCAAAATAACGATATTTCTACCTTGTTTTCTTTCTGAAACCAGCTAAAAACAGTAAGAAAAAGAAAAGAAATAAAGAAAAAACTCTCCTTCACTAAATCTGGGAAACCATACACTATGGTTGCTATTATAGAATGTAAGTTTCATGAGAAGTGAGACTTTCCCTTGTTTGGCTCACCATCATTCCACTAGCATCTAGAGCAGTGATCAGTCAACATCCATCAAATCAATGAACCATAGTTTTGAATAGTATCATATGTCCTTTTGACTTAATTGTCTTCAATTAAGTAGAAAGAGAATCTTTTTTTCTCATTTCTTTGCTTTTCCTTCTTCATACTAGATCTCTGGGTCTCCACTTTCCAAGGGAAAAGAAAGACAAATCCAAAATGCAGAGAGAAACAAAGTCAACCATGCTTTTTTAGGTGTCCAAGGGCACATGTCCAGATAAGTATATTAAGGCGGATTTTCAAGGGATCATTTAGATTATACCTAATTGTTGTCTTATACGCTGACTTTAACACCCAGCTCTACGTAAGCTGAGACCCCATTCTGAAATGTCCAAGGGTCAACTCATGTCTGTACATGCAGCAAGCAGGTTTCACTCACACCAGGTGGCATGAGTTGGAAGTTCCTAATAAATTCTTCTTACTCAAAATGGAAATATTTAGGGGTTTAGGCTAGCTCCTGAAGCACATAAGCATTCCTACACATGGACAATGTTAAGACAGGTGATGCTGAATGAGGCAAGCCCAAAATACAAGGCTGTCAGCAGTGCAGAGTAGAAGAGAGATCAACTTTACACTACTGATAAGAAAAGCTGAAGAGAAAGACTTAAGGGCCAAATCACCCTCCCACCCCCACACCATGTATAACTCTGGAAGATGTCCCAGGTACCACATTTGTCATAATGTGGAATGTATGGCGAACTGAGTTAATGCCCACTCCCAGGACCACGTCCAGTGCACAATGTGTACATGTGAGAAACATACCTGATGTGAAGCACTCTTCTTTCAGCCCCAGCTCATAGCTTTGGCCCATTTCCACACCAAGGGGAGGCTTGGGGCCAAGCATCTCTATTACGAAATGTGCACACCAAATTACTTGCCTTACAGTAATATATTCTGACCTCAAGGTGTTATGATTTTCCTAAATGCATTCAACTTACTTGGCACAAAAATAATTAACTTTTAGAGATGTTAGTGTTTACTTAAGAGGGACTATCACACTTCTTTATCTGATGCTGTAATTCAGAGTGTGTGGATATCAATCAAAAGTTGTATTTTTATCCTTTTTTCCTTTTCTGAGATGACTGTGTATTTTATTTCTTCAGGAAGTATGTATTTGTCCCAGATTTGGCATGTCTTAATCCATGGAAAAATTCATGTTTGCACTATAATTTTTTGATGCTATAACATTCCTAATTCCTTTTGCTTGGACACAAGTAGAAAAGAAACTTCTGGTGATGGGTCACAAATATCTGAAATTACTTGTAAGGGAAATGATAGATATCTGAATAAAAGGTAAATATAGAATTATAGCAAGACAGAACTCAATAAGCAAAATACCAATGATAAAGTAATAGAAGAAGAAAAAACAAAGGAAAATACAGTGGAGCTTAAAGGAGAAAACCTTGAGAACCATTATTTTACTGTATTCTGTATTTCATTGCTATCTTTTGTTAAATGAATAGAGGAGCTCCATGCATAGCATTAGGAACATTTGCTTTCATATTATCTGGTATTTCCTGGGTTAGGCAGCTATTTTCCTTTTATTTCCAAATTGGGAGTAATCTTTTCAGTTGATACTGACAGATAGACTCATCTTAACCTGTACACTTTGGAGTTGCTTCTAGGATGCAATGGCTGAAAATCAATGAGGAAGATAGAGAAATGTGTAGTTTTTAATAGGAGGAGGGCTTAGTATGATGCCGTATACAGAAATGGCACATTAAGAATACTTAACAGTCTTCTACATGTGGCTATCCAGTTTTCCCAGCACCAATTGTTGAATAAGGATTCTTTGCCCCAGTGTGTGTTTTTGTCTGCCTTGTCAAAGATTAGATGGCTATGTGAGGATGGTTTTATATCTGGGTTCTCAGTTCTATTCCACTGGTCAGTGGCTCTGTTTTTATGCCAGTACCAAGCTGATTTGATTATTACAGACCTGTAATAAAGTTTGAAGTCTGGTAAATTGATACTTCCCATTCTGTTTTTATTGCCTAGAATTATTTTTGCTATGCGGGGTCTTTTCTGGTTCCATACGAAGCGTAAAATTAATTTTTCTACATCTGTGAAGAATGATGTTGGTATTTTAATATGGATTGCATTGAATCTTTAGATCACTTTGGGTAGTATAGACATTTTAACAATGTTGATTCTGCCGACCCATGAGCATGGTATGGTTTTCCACCTGTTTACGTCTTCTGCTATTTCCTTCCTCAATGTCTCATAGTTCTCTCTGTAGAGGTTTTTTATCTCCTTAGTTAAATATATTCCTAGGTACTTTATTTTCTTTGTTGCTATTGTGAAGGGAATTGAGTCTTTGATTTGTTTCTCGATATGACTGCTGTTGGCGTATATGAAAGCCTCTGATTTGTGTGTATTCATTTTGTATCCTGAGACTTTATTGAATTCCTTTATCAATTCCAGTAGCCTCTTGGTTGAGTTCTTTGGGTTTGCTAGATATAATATCATATCATCAGCAAACAGTGAGAGTTTGATCTCTTCTATTCCCATTTGTATACCTTTAATTCCACTCTCTTGCCTGATTGCTATGGCCAGGACTTCCGGCACTATGTTGAATAGAAGTGGAGACAGTGGGCAACCTTGTCTGGTTCCAGTTCTAAGTGGGCATGCTTTCAATTTTTCCCATTCAGTATGATGTTGGCTATGGGTTTGTCATAAATTGCTTGTTAGGTAAGTCCCGTCTATGCCTATTTTGTTAAGCGTTCTTATCATAAAAGGGTGTTTAATTTTGTCAAATGCCTTTTCTGCCTCGATTGAGAGTATCATATGGTTTTTGCTTTTGCTTCTGTTTATGTGGTGAATTACATTTA
>CAUYSK010015500.1:0-12270 GCA_963575035.1 Avahi laniger | reverse complement strand
TGGGACTACAGGCATGCGCCACCATGCCCGGCTAATTTTTCCTATATATTTTTAGTTGTCCAATTAATTTCTTTCTATTTTTAGTAGAGACAGGGTCTCACTCTTGCTCAGGCTGGTTTTGAACTCCTGAGCTCAAACAATTCGCCCGCCTCGGCCTCACAGAGTGCTAGGATTACAGGTGTGAACCACCGCGCCCGGCCTATTTTTATGTCTTTTGTTTCAGCATATTACGGGGGTACAGACGTTAAGGTTACATATATTGCCTTTGCCCTGCCTGGGTCAGAGCTACAAGCTTGTCCGTCCCCCACACGGTGTGCACCATTAAGTGTGAATTTACCCATCTCCTAATCCCCACCCCCACCTACCCGACACCCAGTGAAGGTTACTTCCATGTGTGCACATAGTGTTGATCAGTTAGTGCCAATTTAATGGGGAGTACATGCAGTGCTTGTTTTTCCATTCTTGTGATACTTAGTAGAATGGGTTCCAGCTAGCAAAGGGTTTATTAGATTAAATCTAGAGAAAGTATCCGAGACCTTGTTATCTCATAAACATAGCATTTCAACATGCATAGGGCTGTCCACTTACATCTTCTTCCCACATAGACTAAGTTTCTTACCCTTGGTGTGTAGGGACTCAAAAATATTATCGGATGAATACATAAATACAGGTGAACTTCCTTCTCTTTCTAATTTTGTTCCACAAGCCATCATATGAACCATAATACTGAAGAACAAATGCTAACCCTTTTTGTTTTCCTCCATAGAGGTTTAAGATTTTTTCCCTCTCTGTATTATGGAAATTTACAAGCTAATGTTTGATGACAGCAATAAATTAATGAGTATATTACTCATGTAATAGTAATTTCTACTAGCATTCTGTCTTCTCTATAACAACCTCACTGGTATCCATTACCATTCAAAAGTAGCCTGGTAACAGGAATTATTATCTGCGTGTTGGTATGTATGTATATATGATATGTTGCTAGTGCCTAATAACCTTCTTAAACACACTTAACAAAGGTGGATCTTTAATATATGCAACGGCTGTCATTCACAGATTCTTCACATTATCGTACCAAGTCATTTTTCCCTCTGACATATGGCATTGTCTGATAAAAGAAATATTTTTATTTCTTAGAATGCAAACTGTAGACCCCGTGTCCTGGAGGATCCCCTTGGAGTCAACTCTGGAAAGAAAAGGACTATATCAAAATCTGAAGATCTCAAACGAGGAACAATTCAGGTAAATTAGGACAAGTGCTATTTTTACCTTAGGCTTTCCAAGTGAATAAACTTAATATTGACCTAGAAATAACTATCCGAGGTATTTAAAGTAGTATATTTGATCAAATGGCAAGAATACTAATATGTACCTCTGGACATTTAAACAGGATTGCAGTACATGTAAACTTGCTATCATCACGTGTAATCTCATGCCTTCTGACGTAAGCCAAGTGAACGTTTCACTTATCTTATGGAAACCAACTTTTATAAAAGTAAGTAATTGCATTGTTCTATGTCATTATTGAATCAAATCAACAAATATTTGTTTACTACTTGGTAGGTGCAAGGCACAGTGCTACTGTTGGAAAGAACGTGAGACTGGAAGTCGAAGAGAATGTGATCTAAGCCCCAGCTGTACTTACAGCTATGTGGGTCTCATCTTCCTTGTCTATTAAAAACTAAGTCATTTCCAAGTTCCTTCCAGATTGATATACTTTTTCTCAGTCTCTCTTATCCTTTTTCTTTACACCTTGAGAGATAAATACCTCTCCAATACCAAAGCTTGCACTTACCTTAATACTTTGGAACTCGGTTAAGGTATAAAGATTATAGAGTGACAATCCATGATGCCACTAACAAAGGAGAACTGGCATATATTATGGATTTACTGTGTTTTGCCAGACTTTTATCCTATATAAATATATTTTGAAAGACATTTTTAACCCCTTATAAAGCTGAATCTGTCTGAAAGTTTTAAAGCTACTTTAAAACTTAGTTTATTGAATTTTATATTACTTGTTTCTTTCTTAGGAAGTATTTAGTCTATCACATGAAATTGCCATTTTTAGGTTTGAACATAGTAAGTTGCTATTTTTATAAGTCACAAAATGCTGAATATTGGCGATTTCATTTTTAATCCTAAATGAGTGCCTCTATAAACCTCATTACCAGAGTGTAGCTATTTCATGCCTGCCTACATTAAAGGTAGACAGAGTTTGAGGTTTCTTTCCTCTAAGAATAAATCTGAATAGAAATTATTTAGAATTTTTTTTCCATTCAATAATAAACATCTAAGAGAGGATTTGGGGGGCCAAAGGAGGGAAGATGGATACACACTCATCATTTGATACTTCCAGTTCCCTTTAGAAGTTAACAAAACCAGTGATTTTAGTCTCTCAGAGAAACTTTAACTTTAATAATTGTACTACTCAGGCATAACTAGCTCTCATTTTGATTAGCATTATATATTTGAAACAAATCCTGTTTGCTTTTCAGGCCCATTTTTCCAGCTTAAATCTTACTGTAAGGGGAGAACTTCAGAGTGAAAATACATCACTGGTTTTAAGTACCAACAATCAAAAAAGAGAGGTAAGTGCAACTCTAAGTTTTGAAAACATTATACATTTTACTCTGAATTTTGTGACATAATGTTTTATAATTGCTTATATTCCTTTAAGCAGTGACTGGCACTGCTCTCAATAAGTGACAGATACTATTTGCTTCAAATTATACTTACTTTGCTTCAAGTGTGATTTCAGTCTTGTTCTCGTAAGAAACTGGGAAAATCGTGATATTTTCAATTAATATGCCATGTTTGACTTCATTGCTTCTAACTAACACAGTAAATGGATGTTTTTACTTTCACCTTGATAATAAATGATGCACGTGTAACTTTCCTCCTTAAAAACTGACATTATAAAATGCAGCTGACATTTGAAGAGCAGGCTTGAAAAATAATTTCTTTACAAAAAGGATCTTTATACTGCACAAGAATGCATGTGAATTTTTTAAAATTTTCTTCATTTAGTCATTGGGAAACTTGAAACAAAAACGAGATGGTATTCTCTAATACAAATTCAGACTTGAGTTTTTGGCAAAAATACAAAGGTTTGAGGTTGTTTACTCTTGTCCTTTTATAAAATGAGGCCAACTAGTTGTTACAGACACGGACACTTCAGCATGATTGCCCTTAGCAGGGAGAGTTTAATTATCTCATGTGGACAAATAACACCATGTGAATCATAAATTTCTATTTAGAGGTCCCCTAACATTCAGATGTTCTTTTAAAATCGCTTATTTCAAATTATTCCAATGTCAATGAACTCTGATAAATATGTACCTTTAAAGAAGAAGGAAAATACAGGCATATAATGTCTACTTACTTCATAAAGAGCAATTAGCCTGATCAATGCAAAATAGAGAGTTGTTCTACACACAGAAAAGTCAACATTTCACAAAAACCTAAAAAATATGAACATGGATTATACTGGGGAAAAGTACATTTGATCCCTTAATGTGTTGTGTTGAAACTTTATGATTAGTTTTATTTTCAAAAATGTTAGTTATAAATTCCCCTGGGGACATTTATTCTACGTTCATCCTAAAGGAAAATTATACCTATTAATATATTTATAAAACTGTTAATACTAAAAGTGATCTTTTTGTAATTGCGTGATCTAAGGGAGGTCACTGATCTATGTAGACTCCAGTTTTCCTATCTGTAAGTTCAGGGAATTGTTTTAGACGTGTTTTAAGTCTGTTTTAGCCTGGCTCAGTGGCTTACGCCTGTAGTCCCAGCTACTCAGGAGATTGAGGCAGGAGGATTGCTTAAGCCTAGGAATTCAAGTCCAGCTTGGGCAAGATAGCGAGATCCCATCACAAAAAAAAAAAATCTGTCTTAATGGTCTGATTCTTACATATCTACATTCTTGCCAGCTCTGTGAAGCAATTGAGGGGTTTTGATCTGTATCTACTACATGCAAATATCTCCCCTATTAGTTTCCTTTTCTACCCTAATCATCCCTCTAGGTTAAGAAATTGAAATGTTCCCTGTTAAAGGCAAATACAGAAGCTTGGGCTATTAGCAAACATTGATGTCTACTCTGAATTATTTTTTTTTTCAAATACCCCACGGTGAGACATAGAGACAACAGGTTTCATTGAAATTTGGACACCACCTTGCGAGACCTTGGTATCTGGAGCGCTAAAAGCTGTCCATTTCACAGTTTTATTTCAATCAGTGCTTAATTTTTAGATGTGGACCAAGAAATAAGTCGACTGGAAGAGAAAGCATGTTGTAATAAAAAGTACATTGGGGTGAATATACACGCAAAAATTAATTTATCTGTACACATGAGATTTGTGCATTTCATTATATTAATAGGAAACTTACACTCAATTTATAAACAAAAAATCACATTAGAATTAACATAAGGAGACCTACTCAGGTTTTTATATTGACAACCTGTGACATTAGCTAAACTGATGCTGTTATGACAATGCATTAAAGTCTATTAATTAATCTTTGAAACATGCAATACTTTGGTTCTCTCTGGTTAAACAAAAATTCAGTCCTACCCCTGAGCATTCTGATTCATTGACATTTTACTCTTTAAGTATAAATTTCTGAAGGATAAGATTAGAAATTCTTTTTCAGTGATAATAAAATTTGATATAGTTAGAGATTTAGAATAAATGAAGGGCATTTTCAAATGTAAACTCAATGTTTTCTCCATATGTAGTAATGAGATTAAGTACACTGTTTGGTATAAAATTATAACCTGTAAGAACTCAACGTTCCAGGAGTTCTAATAGGTGTTTATCACTGTTAACAATCTTGTTTAATAATTTTCAGCTTGCTATTCAGATATCCAAAGATGGGCTACCGGGCACAGTGCCATTATGGGTCATCCTGTTGAGTGCTTTTGCTGGATTGTTGCTGTTAATGCTGCTCATTTTAGCTCTGTGGAAGGTAAGTACTAAAGTTCCTTTGACTTTCTATTTCAGTCATTGGCAAACTAGTGAAATAAATTATTATTTCTCCATGCTGTGATATAGCATTATACAGCAATGAAACAAACATTGAAATGATAATAAGATAAAGAAGAAAAAGAAAAATGAATATTTCAAACATTGTTCACAACTTGATCCCATTTCTGTAACGGAAAAATACCTTATTTTAGACATACTCAGAATTCATGGAGAATCTCTCTAGAATGTAAGATTATAGAGCGCTTTCATATGTCTATAACATTTGAAATTTTACAATAAGTATGCATTACTTTTATAAGCAGAGAAGAATGAAAAAATCTCTTTAATAGAAAAAGAATAGAATGAATTCCTATGTCAATTTAAGAACATATATTATAAATAGTAGATTCATGGTTAAGATAAGCCTTGGTTTAGTCACACATTTCTATATATCTTAAAGATCAAATACTTCTTTAAGATTGTAAACAGACATACCACATTTTATACAGTAAATTATATGCCTGAGTGCAGACGAGGGATTTACTAATTAGTTGATATAAGGGAGATCTTAATGTTTCACAGATTCTTGTTTCAAATCCTTTTGTAAAATTGAGTAACCATCTATTTTGTCTTGAATAAATCTGGATATTAACATAATGTTTTGCTTAGACTGAGATATACAAGATTTTTAAAACTCTTAGCAGCTTTATCACTTTCAAATTAAATAAAACTGAGATGATAGCTTTTGGGATAAATTTAATAGAGAATAAAATCCCATAGAAAAATTTAATTCAATTTTTTTAATTAATTATCGAATTGGCATTTATTGTAAAATAATATCCCTCTATGTTTTACTTATTATTTTTTAAATAGTTAAAGTATGTTAACAAATACAGATTATGTCTACATATTTATTTTTCTAATGCATGAGCAACAGAATTATTTAATCAAATAGTTTGAATAGCAAGTTTCTCTCCCAGCTGTTCCTATCCTTTCTGACTCTCCTGTAATGAATAACTTCCTCTTTGGGGGCCTTATTATCAGAGAAGATGAACAAAGCCATGTTAAAGGTGTAGGTCAGTGGCATTTAATTCAGTAAATGGAATCCATGGCTTTTCTCTAGCAAAGTCCCCAAGACAGAATTCTCCACTTTATCCAACGCCCCGCTCTTTCCTCTGCTTTACAATGTATCAGTGTTCTCTTTGCAATTCCTAGCTTTGCCACACTGTGGTACCTAAGGCCTGGCTTATTAGTGTCAAGATTGTGCTTGAAATAATAAAAAGTGGTTTCTTCATTCATATGCGTCTCTAATAGAGCGTGTTACTGTTGATTTTCTTTTCTTCGGAGCACTGCACTTGCCCATATAGTTTTAGGACACCGCTGACAAGAGAAGAGGAGAGCCAGACCTAATATTTGGATAGATTCCATCTGGCCTTATACGTCTGTTTAAGACAAACAAGCAAATAGGCAAATAGGAAATTTCATTCACCTGTTTGTTTTTCAGTCACTAGTGACTGATCTGACAAAGCGTAAATGTAAAAATAAACACAGTCTTTCATCCAGTAAATGTTGTGTTGATAATACTCTGATGGCTTCTTAGACTTTCTTTTTAGGACCAAAAGAAGGTCATTTGACAAACTTTGAACTGTCTTGACCAGAGGTTATAGTTAGTTTGGCCACTTTAGTGGGAGGCTTAGCAATCTGATCTGTGATTCCATGTAGAAGGGAAGGAACTAGCTCTTACTGAATGCTCACTGTGTGCCCGGAATTGTTTTGAGCACTGCCACTGAGCATTCTCACTCAGCACTCACAACACTACTGTGAACCTTATTTTGTAAATAAGGAAACTGAGGAACATAAAAGTTAAATATGTTTTCCCAAAGCTGCATGGTTAGTAAGGCTCAGAGTAAGGATCTGAATTCTGTCCCAACACTTTTAACTATTATCACTCTGTGTTCTCTCCTGCTTTCGTTTCCTCTGCTGTCCTTATATCAACTTTTCAACCAAGGATTTTAACTACATTTTATACCTGAGGACATTAAAGCCAAGAGAGGTTAAGTATGCTCCCAAGAGCTAGTGGGTGACTGGATTCAAACAATGATCTATCTGCAAATCTCATGGCTTTTCCAATATATCCCACTGCTGCGGGCTATGGAACAGGGCTCTTTATTCTAAAGCTCTAGGAATTGGATTTTGTTCAAGAGGGTCATAAACTCTCGGAAACATAGCATTTGATTTTGAAATG
Source organism: Avahi laniger (assembly GCA_963575035.1). Classification (NCBI taxonomy): domain Eukaryota; kingdom Metazoa; phylum Chordata; class Mammalia; order Primates; family Indriidae; genus Avahi; species Avahi laniger. The sequence goes on along the minus strand of CAUYSK010015500.1, from coordinate 5,049 downwards.
AGGGTCCCTGGTTGTACTCAGACTTTCAGAAGTTCTATTATTCCAGAAAGGTTAATCCCTCTTTCCCCTGCTTTAAAGTTATGTTCGAACCTCCCTGAAGCATGTGATCTATAATAGGCTCAGAAGAGCCACTTTCACCCACAGGCATCTTTTTATACTCACTAGGTCTGGAGCAGACACCTCAGAATATCCCTTTCTTCCTCCTCCTCCCAAATCCCATGGCTCTGAAAGTTCACTGCCACTCCTTCGTCTGAGACTGGGACAGACTCAGAACACTCCTGTCTCCTAACTTGATGTCACGCTGATGCCTGAAGCTCCTCCACTGATGATTTATTTATGAATCATAGAGCTTTGTCCCTCATCCAGTGTACATATTCTGGTAGGGGGTGGATGGGTCATAGCACCTCACCGTTGTTTAGTCTTTTATACATTATACATATGAATTTGTTCACTCAACATTTAATACATGTTATATTTATTAAGCACCTACTTTTGTGCTGGAGACTGTTTAATCTGACCCTTTGCCATAGGGTTTTGAACTAGGGGAGTAAAAAGAATAAACAAATACACAAAGAAAAAAGGGAAAGCCAATGCTAGGAAAGTCTGAGGGCTGGAAACAAGCTTTACTTGTTTCCAATTTTGGCTAAATCAGCCCAGTCCAATTTGAAGCTACAGACTACATTCTCCTAATCACCACTCTAATCATACAACTCCCATTAAAAACCCAATGTTATCAGAATTGGTTGGGTGGAAAAGTTTAGATAACAGAAGTTATTATAAAATAGGACATTTAATGTGTAGAAGCAAAGGAAGGTTGAGAAGAAGCAAAAAGACAGAGGAAGACAGAAGATGAGAAGTGAGGCAGAACAGCAAAGAGAAAAAAGTCTTGTGCTAATAACTCACCACCTGCTTCTGTGAAAACCTTGTCTGATTTGTTTTTGACTCAGGACATGCTGGCACAAGTTAAAAACCTAATGGTTTGTGGCTCTGCAACTTTTAGAGTTGGCTCAAAGAAGAAGGCCTGAGACATATAGGAGAATTGGCATTCTGAGGAGACGAATTTATAATCATTTGCATGTTCATTTGTTCTGTTATTACCTTTAACTCATCTACCCCCAACAAGATTCTGGCATGGTGGAAGACTTAAGCCCTGAGTAAAACATTTCTAACCTAAAAGTGCATATTTTTGACCATGTGTCCACTCTTAGCCCTCAATTGTTTAATAATTATTTTATAAATATATGGTTACCTAGCATAATTTACCATAATGTTATGATTAAAATGCTATGAAAGCACCACACTTTCAAAGAATTAACTCATTGCCTTTGCTTGATCTATTATAGCCCACTCTCAAATTTAAAAAAGAAATACACAAATTTGAAAAACCAATTTTATGATCCTTAATTTCCTTTTTTTTAAAAAAGTAAGTATTTTAGGTTAGATAATTGCAAAGGTCCCTTGAAGTCCCCATACTTATTTTTGTTATGCTGTATAATAGGAAACAAATATAACACTTAAAAATTTTTATGATGCCCCAAATTATATGACTCATATGTGAAATTTTTCTTATAGCTAAATGACTTTATTTCATGTTCAAATGATAGAGAATGTTTTCAAAAGGCTCTTCATATCAAGCCTGTATAAACAGATGCTCTGACACATTTCAATTTAATCTGGACAACTCAAAAATCTTCCTAATACCCTAGCCATGGTATACTCACTAGATGCCCTCTGAGCTCTAATGATCCCAATTTATAACCAACGGTTATTTGATGGAAATTTTTCTGCCACATTCCTGAAAAAAATAAAAAGTTGAAGACAAAGTAAAAACAATGCCAGCTAATTGCAGTTTCTATGTCTCCCAAAATATTTTCCCAGAACCCTTTAAATTAGTTCAATACATGTACTATTTTTTACTAGGGGACAAGATATATGTAACCAACAAAAAAGTTAAAAACGAAATAGTAATTTGATAAATGTCATTTTCTTGGCATTTAATATTAATAGGTCAATAAAAAAAAATTTCTCAATAATAGTAGTTATATGCCCAGAATTTAATGTATTATTAAATTTAATTTTATCCAAAAGATTAGTATTTATTACCTAGATTTAAATAATTAATTGTGTCATATTTTGTGTTTTGTCAACAGATTGGATTCTTCAAAAGACCACTAAAGAAGAAAATGGAAAAATGAAATATAAGAGAGAAAATAACAATTATTCAATGATCTATCCTCAGGTTTGCCTCAAATATGTGACAAGAAATTTATAAATATAATTAAAAACATGGTCACATAACTCTGTGTAATCCATCAGGGATTAATCAGTTAGAAAATGACAAATCAAATATTATCCAAAAAGAATAACTCAAAGATATATTTTATAAAATGATGAAAAATATTTTTAAATAACTACTCATTTTTGTTGAGTATTTAAAAAAAATTACAAAGTGTTTTAAAGAAAAAGAATAACTTGTACAAATATGTTTATATATTAAATCACCATCCAAAGTATTTAAGGAATGCATGAAAAGATTTTTATGATTATTGAAACATTTACTTCCAAAGCAATATAAAAAAGATTTTCCCCTTGATTCCTGATGGATAACCATGTTAAGCATGACAGTCAGCACTTGTAAATACCAAGAAAGGAATTACCTGAAAATTTTCTTCTGGTAAAATCCATATATAATATGGACTGAAACAGAATTAAATCACAGAGAATACATTCAGCATCTTTGTGTTGGGTTTTGTACTTGGAAAGTTTTTTTTCCCCAAGTGATTGGAAATTAGTACAATTGAGTGGAAATTCTATGTATAATGGAAAATCAAGAAAGACTCATTTTAAAACACGTGCACTGAATGGATTAATTTAAGCTTTTACAGAACTTGCTTAAGTTTGATATTAAACTCTAAATGTTGAAAAAATACTTAAAGCAGTTTTTTGTGGCAAAGCAGTGGTTTGTCATGAAAAGCCATGTTGTGTAGGGGATGTGCTAACATGGTTTCTGAATAGAACATTGCAGCATAGATAGATGCCACTGAGATGCTAAAACCATTTTGCTGAGTTGCTTTTAAATGCTAGGGGTTCCAGGATGTGACCCAGAGTAGGAATTGTCTCAACTCCTTGGTACAGGGTTCATTCACACCCCTACACTGTGAGGGTATGCTTATTTTTAACTTTTTAAAAAGTGTTTAATTTTCAAACACAATTCTTATTTTGATGAGAAGGCAATATTCCATTTCAGTATTGTATTTTAAGAAGTCACTGCTTTCTGCGTGTGGCATATCAATATTTAAATAGAACCCCAGAAATGTATTTTAAAGAATTTGTGATTTGAAAGTGCGAACCAACAGAAAGATACCACAGCTTTGTATGTGCTTCTTTGTTCTTGAAGTAATCATTATGGTTCACTGGACTCTGCTGTAGCGTAAGCGCCTAGGTCACTCCATTTCTTAGGAAAATAACAATGAATGAATGTATAGTAGCTGCATGTGTGAACTACTGCTGTAAAATTTGCTGATACTTCTGCAATGACTCTATTCTTTCCATCTGATTTACCGTTACAAGACCAGAACCTGTAATTATCCAGAAAGTCCTGGACTCTGCTTTTCTCAAAAAGCAGCAAATCAACAGAGAAATTAAATGTCACAGATTTAATTTTTTCAAACGAATTTTCAAAGAATTATCTGAAGACTCAAAATCAGCCTACCTCTTGGCTCTCCGCATCTACATCTGAGATTCTGAAGGCCAAAGGCAGGTACCTGGGGATGCCAAGGTTATCAATAGCTGGAAGAAAGAATGAACTTTTCTAGAGATCTGGAGTCCTCCTGCTGGCCTGTCATTGTTCAGAAATAGGCACTTTTGGAATTTTCTTCATTTGCGCTATCTCCAGGTTCAGAAATCATTCTTTCCACCTGTTCTTTCTTTTCCCAACAAAACTCAGGGTCTCTCTTAGTCGGAGTTACCATATTGTACAACTCCAGTGCTCAGCCTGTCAGTAGCCCTGCTTTGATTTCAGCACATTCTCAGAAGTAAATCTAATAGATAAATTTAAATTCATATTCGACACCTGTGACTGCTAGGCAAAGCATTCGCTGAACCAGGAGTGTGTACATTTAAACTAAGTACCTTGTTAATCCAAAGGGGAAAAATAGAAGTGAAGACATTTTAAGGTTTTTAAAAAAGAGAGGAAGAACTGTTTGGCCAGATCTAATAGCTACTTATAAGCCTGGAACAATTTTTAACATAAGTTATTCCTGATTATTAAGTAGAAAATTTAATGAACCAGAGAGTCCATATCCCTAATATTATAATTTGTTGAGCTTTATGTATGTGTATGTGTGCACACATGTATACACACAAATTGAATATAAAATACCTCAATAACACCAAATGACAGAGTTTACAAAAAATAAACACAAAAGCTATGACTTCAAGGAAAGTTTCATTCATCCACTTTTCAAATAGTGTCATTTTTATTAATATTTAAGTTTATCTTACAGTTGTACAACTATTTAAAAAACAAATACAGAGGCTTTTATTGAAAAATGTCAATAGATGTTCCAAATTAGCTTTGTACAAATGTTCTAAAACAGATTTAATGGTTAAGAAACGCACTAGACCCTTATCAATTTTATTTTAAAACATTTAATAAGAAAAGTGGGTGATATTTAAGACTATTTATGAACTTACCAGTTAAATTAAATTGCCAAAACTTTCTTTAACTTTGATATTCTAAAAAAATTGATTATTACTTTCATTGTGAACTGAACTATATATGTAGTCTCTTTCCTGACCAAGCTACAATGGTATATTGGTAAATTATTTAACAACTTACTATCCAGGAGGAAAAAAAAATCTCTGGCTTGTATCATTTGCCAATTTCCATGGTCTAAATATTATCTCCATAGCCATTTTCAAACTACCAAAGTGACCCTAATCAGCTTGCAAAATTCCTGGAAATGAGGCCGGGCGCGGTGGCTCACGCCTGTAATCCTAGCACTCTGGGAGGCCGAGGTGGGCGGATCGTTCTGAGCTCAGGAGTTC
>CAUYSK010015499.1:0-17200 GCA_963575035.1 Avahi laniger | reverse complement strand
ATCCGATAAAGGGCTAACAACCAGAATCTATATAGAAGGCAGAAAAATCAGTAAAAAAAATCAAATAACCCCATTAAAAAATAGGCAAACGACATGAACAGAAACTTTTCAAAAGAAGATAGACTAATGGCCAAGAAACATATGAAAAAGTGCTCAACATTTCTAATCACCAGGGAAATGCAAATCAAATCCACAATGAGATATCACTTAACTCCAGTGAGAATGGCTTTTACAAAAAAGTCCCAAAACAGCAAATTCTGGCATGGATGCGGAGAGATAGAAACACTGCTACACTGTTGGTGGGACTGCAAACTAGTATGACCTCTATGGAAAGTAATATGCACACAAAGAACTAAAAGTAGAACTACCATTTGATCCAGCAATCCCACTACTGGGTATCTATCCAAAGGGAAAAAAAGACATTCAATAAAAAAGACATCTGCACTTGAAAGTTCATAGCAGCACAATTCCTAATTGCAAAGATGTGGAAACAACACTGGGCCCCTTGCCTTTTTCCTATGGCCATTTTATTTCAACTATCTCATTGCTGTTGCCCCCATTGATATTTATACACTAGCCTAGACCACTAGCAATGCATTCAAATGGGGAAAAATACATGACATTTCAACTGCTAACCTCTAGAGACATCTGAGATTCTTGCGTAAATTTGCACCACCACCTCTCTGTAACTTCCAAGGATTTCAGTAATTCAGACACTCCCTCAAAATAACAACAGAAAACAAGTAATGTTCTACCTTATCAGATACCAAATCAGGGTAATTGGAATATCTATCATCTCAAACATTTATCACTTCTTTGTGTTAGGAACACTTCAATTCTACTTTTTTAGTTATTTTTAAATATACAATAAATTATTGTTAACTTTCGTCACCTGTTGTGCTACCGAATACTAGATCTTATTTATTCTATCTAGCTGCATTTTTGTACCCATTAACCATCCCTACTTTATCCACCCCTCCCCTCTACTCTTCCCAGCCTCTAGTAACCAGCATTCTATTCTCTATCTCCATGAGCTAAATTTCTAAAATTTTTACTCCAACATATGAGTAAGAGCATACAAAATTAGTGTTTCTGTACCTGGCTTATTTCACTTAACACAATGTCTTCCAGTTCCATCTGTATTGTTGCAAATGACAGGATTTAATTCTTTTCTATGGATGAATAATATTCAATTGCATATATGTACCACATTGTCTTTATCTGTTCAACTGTTGATGGACACTTAGGTTTTGGAGTGTACTCTAAAATGTGTGATTGCTTCAAGTTTGACATGGAATTACATGGTGATTAACAAACATAGATCAGTAGAAGGAGTTAGGCCTCGAGAGCAGTTCAGGAAAAAGATGTTGGTGGTATGAACAAATGTGGTAGAGTAAAGAGTATTAGAAGTAGTTTGATTTGAGTATATATTTTGAAAGTAGAGCTGAGCTGTCGGGAAATAAAACGCATAACATTTTTCTTATATCTTATTTAATTTTCAATGTAATCATAAAGTTCAAACTGAAATGCAAAACATAATCAAGCTTTAAATTTAATGTCAAAATGAACTTGTCACAATAGAAACAAATAAAAATGCCAGTGAAGAAAAACTTTTTGGAATAAAATTTGAACTAGAGACTAGAAATAATTTTTTGACAATCTCTTGTTTTAGCATTTTGCTTTCAAGTATTACATCAAATAACATGTGCTACACTGATGGCAATCCATAACAATTTGAGAGATGGCAATTCCTCAACCTCTCATGATAAATAATTTAAATATTTGGCTATTTTATTTATAAGAGAAATTACTTTACATCTTATTTAAATGTTTACTTATTTGTAGATGTTTGCTGAATAAATGTTTTCTGAATAATTTGCTACGACTGCCAACACAGGCACTGTGAAAAATTATGGGAATAATTCATTATACTGCAGAATCATACAGATATGGCCATTTAATATATGACTGTGAACGATTTTCATAACCAATGCTTATGATTTTAAAAGAACCAATGCCTTTTCTTTAAAGAATGAGTCACTTTCTTGGCTATGTGACTAAGCCAATTTATTAAATTGTATAACAATTCAATGCTTTGTAACTACATACTGACACTGAAATGATTATTCATCACTACTAATATTTTTAAAGAATTAAAAGAGTCTGTTTAGCATATTTTTATTTCAATGAAGAAAGTAAAACAGTGATATTATAATGATGTTTATTGCTAAATTTGCATTGTAGCATAAAATAATATAGTATTTAAAGTAAATAATGGATGAGTAATTATTTTTTGTTTTAAAATAGAAAATATAACCAAAATAATATGAATATTTATTGAAGTATCTGATAAGGTAGAACGTTACTTCCTTTCTGTTGTTTTTTGAGGCAGTATCTGAATTACTGAAATCCTTGGAAGTTACAGAGAGGTGGTGGTGCAAATTTACACAAGAATCCCAGATGTCTCTAGAGGTTAGCAGTTGAAATGTCATGTATTTTTCCCCATTTGAATGCATTGCTAGTGGTCTAGGCTAGTCTATAAATATCAGTGGGGGCAACAGCAATGAGGTAGTTGAAATAAAATGACCACAGGAAGAAGGCAAGGGGCCCAGTGTACTGAACCTTGAATCAAGAATGATCATCAAAAGAGATCATGCAACCATCACAGGGATGTGCCCTGCTCTAGCTTTCCTGGAAACAATTGCATCTTAAGGAGATAGCATCCCGGTTGATCTAAGGGTTGTAATATAAAAATTGTGGTCAATTTAGACTAAAAGTATTCTGCACTGATATCTTTTACTTCTTGAAGAGCTTCTGTGACCCAGCCAGTATTTTTTTCACTTCAAAAGCAGAGATTAGGGAAGTACTAGAGAAACAGGGGGGCAGCACAGGTAAAGAATGTCCTTGATTATTAGATTTCACAACCAGCAGTTGGAAAATCCTTCAGCATCAAGGGAAAAACATATAATAACAGAAATGGGAATCCAAAAAAGAGAGAGGTGGAGAGAGAGAGAGAGAAAGACAAACATGGGCTTCTTGCTTAACAGAGCAGGTGAAAGCTTCAATCCCACCTTTTTCCCTTTTTAACAACTTTATTAACATATAATTCAGATACCATAAAATCTATCCAGTTAAAGTGTACAATTAAATGATTTTTAATATATTCACAATTGTTCAATCATTACCACAATCAATTTTAGAACATTTTCAACACTGTATCCAATAGCAGTCACTCCTGATTCTCTCCCATTCCTCATTCTCAGACAACCACTAGTCTTCTTTTAGCCTTTATAAATTTGCTTATTATGGACATTTCATACGAATGGAATCACACAATATGTGCTACTTTATGGCTGACTTATGTCACCTAGCATGATGTTTCCAAGGTTCATCCATGTTGTAGCATGTTTCAGGTCTTCATTCCCTTTTGTTGATAAATAATATTTCATTATAGAAATTTGCAACATTTTGTTTATCCATCTGTAGATAGATGTTTGTTTCTGCTTTTTTGACATTATAAATGATTCTTTTATGAACATTTTTGTGCAAGTTTTTATGTAGTTGTATGTTTTCATTTCTATTGAGTAGATATGAGCAGAATTGCTGAGTTATGTGATAACTCTATGTTTAACATTTGAAGAAAATTTGCACTGTTGTGTAAAGTGCATATTTTACATTCCCACCAGCAATATACGAGGATTACAATATCTCTGCATTCTTATCTAAACTGGTTATTGTCTTCCTTTTTCATTCTAAGTGGGTGTGAAGTGGTGTTTCTTTATAGTTTTCATTTTCATTCCCTAATGACTAGTGACCATGAACATATTCAATCTTTTTATTGGCTATTCATATATCTTTTCTGGAGAAATGTCTATTCAAATCTTTTGCCCATTTTTAATTGAGGCTTTTCTCTTTTTATGTTTGAGTTGTAATAGTTCTTTATGTATTCTTGATATATATTCCTCATCATATACATTATTTTAAAATATTTTATCTCAGTGTGTGGGTCGTCTTTGACTTTAATGATGGTGCCCCTTGAAAAACATTTTTGAAAAAAAATTAATGATATTCAATTTATCAATCTTCTTATTATTTGTGCATTATGTGGCATACCTCAAAAATATTGCCTAACTCAAATAATGATTGACTTCTGTATTTTCTTCTAAGAGTTATATAATTTTATCTCATATATAGATCTATAATTCACTTTTAGTTTATTTTTGTGAATAGTGTGAGGTAGAGAGCAAACTTCATTCTTTTGCATGTTGTCCTAGCTTCCTTTGTTGGGAAAAAAAAATTGTTTCTTGATTGGATTATCTTGACCCCTTTTTTGAAAATCAATTGATTATATATGTTAAAGTTATTTCTGGATTCCTAAGTCTATTCCAGGGATCTATGTGTCTATTTTTATGTCAATACTACACAGTCTTGATTAAAGTTTTCCTTTAAAAAGTTTTGAGATTTCTTCGATGGCAACTGTAAATTGTAGCTAATTTATGATTTTGACATCTTGATGGGGAAAACTGAAAATAATTAAGCCTTTCCATTTTTAAATAGAAGTTTATTCACCTGTGAAATCTAAAAGTCTGGGAAATAACTGTTCTTGTCTATGGTTTTCCAGACGCTACTAACCTGTGGCTGCAAAATCCTATTCAATATGAAATTGGTGGTGTTCCTCAGTCAACCAAGTGACCCACACATGGTTCTCTTGATTTGGTATTATGTACCACGAGTTCCTGAGACTGAAGCAGTGGTGATCATTTGTCTAAGTTTTCACTTTATAATTATGAGCTAAGTTTCCATTTTCATTCTTTCAGGAAGTACAGCCAGTCACAATCACACAAAAATATCAAAGAGGAAGCAGGCACAGCTTTTTATCAACCAGCCACATGTGACAGCAGAACAGCTACCTGCTGTTGATGAGGGGAAACAAAAGATCTCTGGAAATCTAAATGCCTTCTTTTAATGCCTGCTCCCAGTTTTCTCAATAGTTTTCATTAATATTATCTCAGATGTGTTCAGAGAGGTAATTAGAATGATGCTAATCTAGACCTCAAAAAGGTTTAGCATGGACATGCATTTTTTTAAAAAATGTTTTAGCTGTTTAAAACATACGTTAATCAGAAATGGAAAGATGGACTTTAGTGCCACCTTAAATGTGTTTGTAACATATCTTACCTACAAGATTCCCTTTGAATAAACGGTTTGGTGCTAAGTTGTCTTTTGTAGAAATGTCCTTGTCATTATGAGTGGCTGACAACTTTAAAGAGATCTAATTAATCCCAGGTTATGCCTTCAAATGAATGCTTCCACCTCAGTGGATTTTACCTAGTCAAAATGTTAAAAATAAATAGCCTCTTGGGTAAGATTTCTGGGTTCAGAATTATCCTCCTAGCTGTCATTAACATTCATAGAAAAAAAGGTAAAAATAAAACTACAAATAGCTGAAAGCCTCTGATTAAAAGTCTGTTCTCTTCCTAGCAGTACATTGTTTAATATTAAGAGAAAAGCAGGGAGAGGAACAAGTTAGAAGTCATTTTTAACTTACGTTTCTGAAAGATTAAAAACCCTCTGAGGATCTCCATTCTCAATGGCATATGTTATTGGATCTCCCTCTCGATCAGTTGCCTTTAGAGAGAAAACACAGTTCAATTATCAAGTAATTGATAAGGCTCCTAATCATTACAGAGTGATATAGAAACTTGAAACTGATAACACAGAATATCCAAAATACTTTTAAAGAATAAAAATTAAAGCATAGACTAATGGCAAGATGCAAAATACAAAATTTCATACCTGATCCTGGCATTTCTGAATTGCACATAATCTTACCTGATGGGGAATACGGTAATGGTTTTTCCAATATTTACTTTTATGATTAATATAATTAATTCTTTTATTTTAATTAAGTTTATTTAATCTTGTATGAATCTATATTTGTAATTTGAACAAATATTTCAAATTCTAGATAGATGTTTACAGTGTCAAAAAATTATTTAATGTTTGTTTTTTCTTTTTCTGCTCAGAATATATCAAGGTAATAATTTAAGCCAGTAAAACTTTCTGGTTAAGAATCCTGCATCTGGAGCCAGAGTCTGAATTCAAAATCAGGCCCCCTTTACCTCATGTGATTATTTCTCAATTTCTTCATTTATAAAATGAGGACTATAACAATTCAAATCTTAATAAATGTTGAGAGGTTTAATTGAAATAATATATGTGAAAGCACAGACACTAACAACCAGCACATTGTAAGCTTTTCATAAATATTAACCTTTTGTTGTTGGTGGTGGTTGTGTTTTCTTCCCTCCCTCACCCAAGTCAGAGAAGACAAAACTTATAGCTTCTGAATTTGAATTCTGGGCTTCTTTTGCCCAAAATAAAAGACATATACCCTTCTTTGTGGCACTGGAGTCCAGGGTTTGACCTTCAAAAACATCCAATAATTTTCGTTTTCAATGGGGCATTAAGTCCTCTTATGAAAGACATGGCTAAAGAAAGAAATCTGGACGCTGTATAAAGAATGTGAGAGGAATCTGCCTTTGAATGATCCTGGAGAGAGGGGCAATATCTTACAAAATGGCTAGGTGAATTTTATTTGTAGGTTATTGGTCTGGCAGAAACACCAGTCTGTCCACTGACAGGAACTTCACTGGAGTTGGCAGGATCTAAGAAAGGGATATTTGTATGATTTGGGTTCCTTTCAGTCACTGACGATAATTGTCCCAGTCAAGAGAGCCTGGGTGTGAAATTCCATGTCCAGACGGGCAGGGAGGCACTGCCTCTACTTATAGATCAGATGGCTCTGACATGGATTATGCAATCCTGGTCGTGGAACATCTTTATCAACCACCGCAGTGGATTGATGGCCAGAAGCCTCTCTAGACTACATAAACCCCAGAGTCCAGGGACAACTGAAAATAATAATTCAGTTAGTAATAAACTACTGAATATTTACAATGTGCCAGGTTTTGTGAAAAAGCTTTGCAGGATTAATCTGTGCTTCATAAAAGTGAAATGCGTCCTTCACACGGCTTCTAGGACCCCACATTATCCTGCTTTTAATTCCCACATTCTCAACTATATTTTCTCATTTTCCTTTGCTGATTTCTCCTCACTTATAAGACTTAGTTTATACTGGATTTCTGCAAAGGTTGGTCCTTGAACATCACTTATTTCGTCACCTCCTCCAATAGTTTAGCTTTAAATACTATCTATATGCTGAAGTTGTTCATATCTCTAGGCTTTCTTCTGGATTTCAGACTTACATCCAATTGCCTACTTGAATCCCCAATTAAATGGCTAATAATCCTCCTCATTTTAAAATGTTAAAAGCCGCACATCCTGATCTCTCCTCCACTTTGGTCCACTTCAAATAAGAAATATTGACAACAACCTGTTGTTTTCACTGCTTCATCATCTCAGTAAATAACAGCAACTCCAGCCTCCTACTTTCTCAGGCCTCATTTCTTGACTTCTCAGGCCCTCTTTCTCATGAATGGCATTAATAGCCATGTTACTCACAACCCTGCTTCTTCCTTTGTATCCTCATTACAGTCAAGTTTTTATTAAGCAGACAAAATGACTTTTTCCCAAGGCTAAGATTTTATTTCTTTGTTTATCCTTTAATTTTTTTTATAATTTCAGCATATTACGGGGGAACGAATATTTAGGTTACATATGTTGCGCTTGTCCCACCCGAGTCAGAGCCTCAAGTGTGTCCATCCCCCAGACGGTTCGCACCACACCCATTAGGTGGGAATATTCCCATCCCCTCCTCCCCCTCCCACCTGCCCGGCACCCGCTAAATGTTACTACTAAATGTGCACATAAGTATCGATCAGTTAATACCAATTTGATGGTGAGTACACGTGGAGCTTTTTTTTCCATTCTTGTGATACTTCACTTAGTAGAATGGGTAATACAAGAAGTGCTAGATCACCATTGTTTTTTGTGGCTGAATAGAATTCCGTGTTATACATATACCACATTTTAGTAATCCACTCATGTATTGACGGGCACTAAGGTATTGTTTCCACATCTTTGCAATTGGGAATTGTGCTGCTATAACATTCTAGGGCAGATGTCTTTTTCATATAATGTGTTTTTTCCTTTGGATAGATGCCCAGTTATGGGATTGCTGCATCTAATGGTAGTTCTACGTTTAGCTCTTTGAGGTATCCCCATATTACTTTTCACAGAAGTTGTACTAGTTTGCAGTCCCACCAGAAGTGTATGAATGTTCCTATCTCTCTGCATCCATGTCAACATTTATTGTTTTGGGACTTTTTGATAAAAGCTATTCTCACTGGAGTTAAGTGATAACTCATCAGACTGGCCAAGGAATGATTTTATTTTGGGGGGGTAAAGGCTATTGCATTTTCTCTCCTCTTTTCCCCCACACACCCATGCTAAAATAAAATGGAATATAACCAGTAAAGTACAAAAAAGTAATAAGATATTCAGGGCAAAATCTTTGAAACATTTCATTTAATTTGAAATCTAAAATTTTAAATTTCATTAAATTAATCATAATGGAAGCCTAAAGTAGAAAATAAGAAATAAAATTTTTTAAAAAATACAGTCAGTAGGTTGATAGTTGATGCTTGATATTTTCACCCTGTTTTCTGTTCTTTGCTTAACAAGAATTAGCAAAGAAGATAAAATGAAACTGCAAATAATGATAGTTAACTTTTTGAAGGAAGAGATTTACACTATATCTGGAGACTATATTTTATCACTAAAAAAAGCATACACTAAACTTTTTGGTTTTTCTCTTTCAGTCAGTCAATTTTACTTGTTACATGGTTATAGATACTATCAAGTTCTTTTCATTTCTTCATTGGTATGTGGTGGTTGTTTTTATTTTTTTCTTGAGAGACAATTTATATTCTTTTGTTTTCATAAATGTCAGAAGAAATACATTCTGAAACAGGATAGCTTTGGGTAAACAATTTTAAGTCCAGATTAACGGTAAACCTTTTAATGTATCAAGTCAAATATGCTTCCCTTCTTCAAGGTCTGATAAAAGTATTAAATATGATAGCAGTTATCATTTTTGGAGTTCATTACGGAGTTTACTGAAGAGGTTCTGAAGCCAGTTACCTGGGTTCTAGCCTTAGCTATAACATCTCTCAGGTAAGGTACCTAAGTACAAAACGGAGATAATTGCACGAATATTTATTGAGCATCTGCACTGTGTTAAGCATTGGGCTTCAGCAGTGAACAGCACAGACAAAAATCCTGCCTTTAAACGGCTCACATAGTAGTGGAAGAAAAAGAATTTGAAAAATAATTAAAATATATTATTTTCAGATCTTTATAAGTGTTACAAAAATATAAAATAATTCAAGAAGGACACATAGGAATGTCAGGGGGAAGATCTGTGCTTACATAGAAGTGATCAAGACAGTCTTATGGAAACTTTGAAATTGTGGCAAACATTTGTAAAAGGTGAAAGAACATTCTAGACAGAGGGCATAGCAAGTGAGGAAGCCATGAGGTGGAAACATGTCTATTGAGTTTGAGGAAGAGCAAAGAGGTTGGTATGTCTGGAGGCAAGCTAGCCTAAGACTAGCTACTCTGTTTTGTTTGGCCACTTAAATACCTGAGGTTAAATGACTGAATGATGCTTATTTTGGATAGCTAGTGAGTAATACGTGTCATTGGTTTGTTAATACATGTTTAACAACATGATTAAGATTAAGGCAAGTCTTTCCTCTAATTTTTGCTTGAAGAAAAAATAATACCTTTAAAAATCAAATCAATTATTCTTTCGAGTGCATTCAACCAGACAACTTCCTGCATCCGAATTGGAGTTCCCAGTTTTTCAGAAGAACCAATAGGGAAACAAAAGTAGTTATCCAAGGAAGCAATGTTCTTAGACACTGGAACATGGAAATTTTGAAAAGAAAACAAATCTTCTCTAAACTAATATTCTGTTCATGTTGAAGATGAACACAGCCATCAAATACCATCTGGTAGAGTGCACTTTATGTGCACAGAATGATTCTACACATTTCAGAGGACATTAAGACAAAGTACCTGCCCTTAGGGATTCGGAAACAGATGAAAATCAACGGATTCAGATGATCTTTTATTTTATCACTTAGGCAAACAAGTTCTGATTTACGCTATTAAGCTACTTGAGAGCAAGAACTGAAGCTTTCAATTCAGTACAGCAGTGTTTCCAAAAATGTGTGTATGCACTCCTGGTGTTATATTTTTGGCCCCTTAACAAAATGTTGATATTTCTGAATGTATTTAAATATAAATTATGTAAATTAATGCACATATCCTATTTATTACAAGTAGTATTATTTTGTCATTCATGATTCTGAGATAAAATTTCTTTTTTGAAATAAATGTACTTAAGTTAAAAGTTTATTCAATATTCCCAACAATGTAAAGTAAATATACCATATATAATATGCAAACATAACACATCTGAAACTTGAAAATGTAGCTAAATCTAGAATGACAAAAATATAAATATGCTCAAAATACTAGGATGTTGGGAAATGAAAGATGGGAAGGCCACAAATCTCCAAACATCTTTTTTTCTTTCAATATTCGTATTGATTAATGCTCAGGAGGCCAAATGAAAAACGCTTTAGGCTAGCTAGGAAGGCATAAGCTGGTTGTGCTGAAAATAAATAGCATTCGACATTGAGCATGTATTTACTGCCCCATCCAGAGAAATTTATAAATTAGGAAAGACTTAGTGGGAAAAATATCTAGACAGGTCCAGTCTCAAAAATGTTTTATTGTACAACATTGGCAACTTTGGGACACAAAGGGATTTAATTCATTCTAAAATGGGCCTGCAACTCTAATATTGTCTAGTTTTGTCAATAAACTTAGAACTAATGTAAATATTATAAATAATCCATTAAAATAATGGTAGCTACCATTTTATCCCTATTATGTATTAGATATTTTACATATCCTATCTCATTTAATCATCAAACAATCTTATCTGGTGAGCTCTATGATCACTATTTTACAGATGATAAAATCTTAAGCTTGAAAAGTTAAAGAATTTGCCAAAGTTCACAAACTGCTAACAATAGAAGCATAAGTGAAATACTGTGTCATCTGAAACTCATTTTCTATCACTAGCGAAGTCTCCTCTGGTCTAATCTTCTTCTCTCAATGTTCTCTTCACTTTCTTGTTTTAGCCAAAACCAAGCTCTCCACAAGAACCCTTATTCTCCTGTATCCCTTTTAATTGGTGAGCCTCACTATAGCCTCCTTGTTCTTCATTGCCACTTTCAGATTATTCTTCTGGAAGTCCTCCAGTTTTGACTCTTATACCATAGCCTAGACTGTATCAATTGCTACTCTTCCTTGTTAAAGTCATATTCCACACTATTTGTCATTCCTCTTGCTCATTGTTGGTCTCTCTCATTGTCTCTCATTGTCAACTTGATCCAATATTAAAGTTTTAAATAATACTTAAATTCTCAAGACTTCAAGTGTATATTTCTAGCCCATACTTCTTCCACAAACATTTTTCTGAGGAAAATAACTTTTTAAAAATTAGTGTATTTATTTTTGCAATTTAAAAAAATAGATTTAAAGGGTACAAGTTGAATTGTGTTACATGTACGTGTAGAGGTAGACTCTGGCCTTTTGGTGTACCCATCTCCCGAGTGGTGTGCATTATGCCCCGGAGATAATTTTTCATCCCTCACCTACTCCCACTTCCCCAAACTTACATTCACCTGCTTACCCAATAGCTTCAGTCAGCTATTGTCTTAGTTCAGGCTGCTAAATCTGCAGTCCTCAACCCCAGGCCAATGCCCTATTAGGGACTGGGCCTCAGAGCTCGTCCCTGCCCCCAGTCGGTGGAAAAATTGTCTTCCATGAAACTTAGCAAGTGGGGGGCACACAGCATGAGGTGAACTGTGGGCAAGCAAGGGAAGCTTCATCTATATTTAGAGCAGCTCCCCATAGCTGCCATCACCACCTGAACCCCACACCCCACCCTGTCCCTAGAAAAATTGTTTTCCATGAAACCAGTGGCTGGTGCCAAAAAGGCAAAAAGGTTGAGGCCCGCTGATTGAGAAGACCAAGATCAGGGTGTGAGCCTGAACGAAAGAGCCCAAATTGAGATACAAGGGAACGGTACATCCAAACAATTTTAAAAGAACAAAGTGAGAGGACTCACTCTTCCTGATTGAAAACTTACTACAAACTAAAGTAATCGGTGGGGAATGGTACCAGTATGAGAATAGACATGCTTATCAATCTGACAAAATTGAGAGTCCAAAAATAAACGCTCACACGTATGTTTGATTAATTTTCAAGAAAGATTATAAGACAATTCAATGGTGGAAAATAGTCTTTTAACAAATTGTGTAGAGATAAAAGAATATTCACATGCAAAAGAATGAATTTGAAATTCTTCCTTACATCAAACACACATACACACACACACACAAACTGCAAATAAATCATAGACTTAAATGTAAGAGCTAAAATTTTAAAAATTGTGGAAGAAAACATGAGTGAAAATATTTGTGGTCTTAGGTTAGAAAATGATCTTAGATATGATACCAAAACACAAGTAATAGAAGAGAAGACTGATATGTTGCACTTCTTCAAAATTAAAAACTTTTGTGCTTCAAAAGACATGTTGAAAAATGTGAAAGACAACTAGCAGAAGAGAAAAAAATACTTTCAAACTGTATCTTATAGACTTATATGCGGAATATACAATAGACTTCTAAGACTCAATAATTACAAACCCAGTTAAAAATGGACAAAGAAGTTGAATAAACATTTCTCTAAAGATGTGCAAATGTACAGTAATCACATGAAAATATGCTCAAATCATTAATCACCGGGAAATACAAATCAGAACTGCAATGAGCTACTGCTTCACATCCAGTGGAATGTTAATGACAAAAAAGACAGGCAATAACAAGTGTCAGTGAAGATGCAGGGCACTTGGAATCCTCATGGTTTTTTGGTGGGCATGTAAATTGTGCAGCCTCTTCAGAAAATAGTTCAGCAGTTTCTTCAAATGTTAAATAAACACAGAGGCACCATAAGACACAGAAATTCTAATCTCAAATTTCTGTCCAAGAGAAATAAAAATATATATTCACACAAAAAATTAAATATAAATGTAAGTAGCAGCATTATTTATAATATTCAAAATTTAGAAACAGTCCACATGTCTATCAGCAGGTGAATATATAAATAAAACGTGGATCTCAAATTTAATTACATACAAAAATAAATTTCAGATGGCTTGAAGACTTAAGGGTAAAATACAAACAATAAAAACATTGGAAGATTATTTTGTCAAATACATGTATAATGCAGGGTCAGGAAATCATCTTATTCAAGACAAGAAATCTTTAACCTATTAATATAAAGATACATTTGGCTATATAAATCTGAACACTTTGCCTGCCTCCCTTCCTTCCTTCCTTCCTTCCTTCCTTCCTTCCTTCCTTCCTTCCTCTCCTTTCTTCCTTCTTTCCTTGCTCCCTTCCTGCCTTTCTTATCTGTTTGTCTATCTCCAAGATCCAGCAAAAAATTCTTCACATATAGCATTAATTTTCATTTTGATTACTATATGAAATACATTCTTATATTTTCTGTTTTGTCATTTTCTATTTTCTTCTATACTATTCAATTTCATTAACAAAAGATCATCTTGACATACTAAATTGATTTTGTGATCCAAACTACTGTTTGAAAATCTGTTGTAGAGAAGTTAAATGTTTGCATTTCATTAGCATCATAAATACATGTATAATTCCTTACTTTTTCCTTCCTGATTTCCTTCTTAAATAATTAATGTCAAAAACCATTAGATGTGGCTTAGACAATAGCCTTTTCACTTATTGCAAGTAAGGGCTGCAGTCTGGCTCAGGGATCAGAGTTACCCAGAGCAGGAGCAAAACAAGCAGCAGTATTGTGAGGGCAGCCAGCCCAGCGTGGAATACTGTCACCTGAGTCAGATAAAGAGAGATGACATACGCAATCTAAATATCTGTACCCCCATAATGTGCTGAAATAAAAAAAAAGAGAGAGAGAGAGTGTCTAAGAGGGTGGGGAAGCCAACGTGGTTACATCTGGAAGAAGACGAGGAGGTGTAGTCTGAAGCCAGATGTGGTAATGAAAGGCCAGCAAGGGTTGTTAGAATCTAATTAGGGTGAGGAGGGCATGGCTATGAGGCAGGTGGCAGCAGTAGTCCAATTTGGATTGTCCTAGACTGGGTGATACGAGGAGAGTATCTGGGCTGGAAGGGGGAGTCATGGCAAGAACCAACGTGCGGAGTCAGAGCCTTAGTGGGTTATTGCAAACTAAATGGAGTAAAAGAAGCCTCTCTTGGAAAAGGGTTGCTACAGCAGCCTGGCTTGGTGTATCCAAACCCAAGAGGGGCAAAAGAGGGCATTTGTGATGTCTGGAATGGGATGCCCGAACCCATAGGAGGTAAGCCAGGTTTTGTGAACAGGTCAGAACACAAATGGTGGCTTGATGTGGTTTCAAATCCTAAAGATGGTTATAAGGGCATTTACATGTTGGTTTGTGGGGCAATGATGGTGTCTGCACGGGAAGGGTGTCACTGGAGCCGCAGTCCATAGCAGAATGTCAAACCACAAGGGAATGAGGAAGGCAACAATTTAGGGTATGGTTTATGGCAGGTAGTGTGAGGTGTTGGACCTGGAACTTGGGGGCGTCTGCATATTACCAGGCAGGGCAAGGAGTACAACTGTGCTGGGCATGCAGCAGCCAGGCATGTGGTGTCAGAACACAGACAGAGTGAGGAGAGAACCAGTATGGGGCCCATAGACTAGAAATTGTTTACATATGACATTTATTTAGTAAGTAAATATATTGAAAATAAGAATCAGATTTTTCATAGAGAGAAGAGACAAAAGTATCAAAAGAAAGGAAACCTGAGTAAACTTTGTGATATCATCTTGGAACTGGAGTTATTAGTGTGAACTCATGGCTGTATCTATCTATCTATCTATCTATCTATCTATCTACACACACAAATGTGTGAATGTGTATTCAACAATCAAAGAAAGCATAGCTTTTTGGGGAAATGCTTAAATCCAAGGCCGATATAAGAAAAACATAAAATCAGTCTGGAACATTGTACTGAATCAGAAAATAGCAAAGTGTTCAAAGAATGATGGGAATGTGTTAAAAGGACACAGGCAGTTGATTGAATAAGTTCAACAAGACCAATTCTGGGACAATTTGAGCATCAAAATAATGATGGTAACGGTGTTATGCATTGAATATTTGTGCTCCCCCTAAAATCACATGTTGAAGACCTAAGCCCCAATGTGATGCTGTTAGGAGGTGGGGCCTTTGGGACATAATTAGGTTTAGATGGGGTCATGAGAGTGGAGCCGTATGTTAGGATTAGTAACCTCATAAAGAGAAGATGAGGCATGGAAGCTTCCTTTCTCCTCTACGTGAGGATACAGAAAGAAGGAGGGCCCTCACTAGAATCCAACCATGTTGACGCTCTGATCTCAGAATTCCCAGACTTAAGAACCACGAGAATTAAATACCTGTGTTTAAGCCATCTATTTTATACTTTGATATAGCATTTTATTTTATTATTTTGTTATATGTTATAGCAGCCCAAGCTGACTGAGATAAATGGATTATAATTCTTTGAATGAAATTGAAATTTATGAGTTCATATTGATATCAACAAATAAATATATAATTACAAGAGTGAGAAAAGAACATTTTTCATTATAGTAGAATTCCAACTAATAAACGTAGAAGAAATAACGGTATTACAAAGTCATTATTTTGCAACAATCATACTAATTTAGTTACGGAACATCAATAGACGTTAAAAATAATGGATGAAATGAACGAGGAAAGAATATATACATAGTGTCAAGGTATGGCAAGATGGTACATTAAGACATGAACAACTATGATCAAGGTATTACCTGTAACATTCCTTGTAATAGGACAAATTTAATAGCATCTGATAGGATGTGATAAGGTGAATATAGCATGATTCAGTGTTATTCTTGACCCCCCAAAATATACTTTAAAACAAATTATACAGAAGCATCAACCAACCCAACTTGTACAAAATAACTGGCTGGCAATCTTCGAAAGTCTCAATGGCTTGAGAGTCAAGGAAGGATTGTTACAAATTAAGAAGACTAAGAAACATGGCATCTAAAGATGACATGCAATCCTGGATTGAATTGTTTTGTTAACAAGGACAGTCACTATTAAAAGAACTGGTAAAAGTTGCATGTAGATAAAGAGTTATACTGTAGCAAGGTGTAAAAGTTATTTCCTGATTTTAATGATTGAATTGCAGTGATATAGGAGAATATGCATTTTGTAGTAATTACAGATTGAAGTATTTGGTAGTGATGGGAGAGAAACGGTGGTAAGTTAATTGGGGAAGAAGAGGCAAGGCAACAAGGAACGAAGCAAAAATAGAAAAAAAAGTAAAAGAAGATAATACGTATGTTATGATTGCATTTATAAATATATACGTAATATTACAGATATAATATAAAACTAAACAAGGGAAAAGACAGCATAAACATCTAGGTCTTTTTAGCTGGCTATTTTTGCCATTAATCTTTGAATTTTTCATCTTGATTCACAAAGGCAGCTTCTGATTCCAAATCACTCAGCACACAGTGGTTAAATTAGGAAAACCGTAGTGACAATCAAGTTTTGCTGTTCTTACTAACCATTTGTTTATCAAAATCAAAGTGAACTATTTTTATTTTGGAGGAGGCAGGTAAGGAATAACTGTTAAAAAAACTGAGCAACTTTTATTGTTGGATACTTCTGCCTCGATCTCTGAAAGTTATGTTTTCTTAATCTGGAGCTTTTTTTTTTTTTTTTAAAGAAAAGCTTTATCCGTTTGTGTGAGTGAGACATACTCATGAATGGGAAAAATCACAGAGATGACGAGGACATTTCTTTCTTTTTTTTCTTTTTTCTTTTTTTATTTCAGCATAATATGGGAGTACAGATGTTTAGGTTATGTGTGTTGCCCTTGCCCCCCATCCCCCCCTCAGTCCAAGTTTCAAATATGTCCATCCTATTGCGTGGTGCGCATTGCACTCTTTGTGTACACATATACCCGTCCCCTCCTCCCTCCTCCCCCCTCCCCCCTGCCCAATATCTAATAGATGTTATTCTTATATATGCACTTATGTGTTGATCC